>RCUC01136644.1:0-58912 GCA_003697995.1 Taxidea taxus jeffersonii
TTCAACATAGGCATTTTGGGAATATAACTCAACCAATAACAGGTAGTAAATATATAAAATGAACTTTAAACACCTTGTTATATGCTAAATAGTGAGGAAGTTTATTAAGATTATCAGGGTCAGGCACCTGGATGGTTCAGTTGGTTAAGCATCTGTCTTCGGCTCAGGTCATGAGTCCAGGGTCCTGAGATTGAACCCCGAGTTGGGCTCCCTCCTCAGTGAGGAGTCTGCTTCTGCCTTTCTCTCTCTGCCCCTCCCCCCCCCCACTCAAGTGCTCTCTCACTCTCTCTCTCTCAAATAAATAAATTAAATCTTAAAAAAAAAAGGATTATCAGGATCATGTCCAAAGGCCAAGGAGCCAACCTAAAGAGGATCCCACTGGCCAAAGAAAAGGTGGGAAAATTACAATTTAAGCTTCAAAGCTGATTTTATACATACATATAATTTATATTTCATATATTAATTATTATGCATATTATTGTATATTATTAATATGTTACATATTTTTATGTGTAATAAATTGGTCTCCTTTTGAGGATGACAGGGAAATAACTCATTATGAGAACTGACAATATAAAAGAATTAACTCTTTATTTATTTCCTATATGAACAAGGCCATTGTGTTACTAAATAGTAAACAAGGGGAAGCATCTTTTTATAGAAGCATTCCAACTAATAATTGAAAAAGAAATGATGGGGGTGCCTGGCTGGGTCAGTTGGTAGAGCATGCAACATGCTCTCAGAATCATGAGGTTAAGCCCCACATTGGGTGTGGAGACGTCTTAAAAAAAAAAAGAGAGAGAGAGAAAGAAAGGAAAAAGAAGGGTGCCTGGATGGCTGTCAATTAAGGGTCCAACTCTCGTTTTTTGTTCAGGTTGTGATCTTGGGTTGATGGGATTGAGCCCCCCATTGGGCTCTATACGCAGCTCGGAGTTTGCTGGAGATTCTCTTCCTCTCCTTCTCCCTCTCCTTCTGCTCCTACTCTCTCAAAATAAATAAACAAGTAATTTTTTTTAAGAAATAGAATTAGAGTAGCACCATTTTCCAATTCTTAGCAAATTAATGGATAGGCACTGAGCATTAGTAATCTGCTGACATCGCAAAAAGGGAGACAACCCAACATGTGGCTCCAGCGAAAGAAAACCATCTTTCCACTCAGGCTACTCTAACAAAATGGCACAGATTGGGTGGCTTAAAACAGCAAAAATTTATTGCTCACCGGTATGGAGGCTTTAGGTCTGAGATCAGGGTGTCAGCATAGTCGGGTGAGGGCCCTCTTCTGGGTCACAGACTTAACCATTGTATCTTCATATGGTGGAAGGGTCTAGGGAGTTCTGTGGGATCTCTTTTATAAGAACATGAATCCCATTCATGAGGGCTCCTCTCTCATGACCTAATAATCTCCCAGAGGCCTCACCTATTAATACCATCACCTTTGGAGGTTAGGATTTCAAAACATGAATTTAGAGGGGACACAAACATTCAGCCCATACCACATAGTCTTCCCTAAGGAACCAAACATGAACCTGAGCATACCTCTGGGTCGGCTGCCAATATGCAGGAAATGAAGAGGACAAAGAAACTTATTGAACTGCCCTATGGGTGCATAATCAACAACATTTGGAGTATAATTAAATAAATAAAAATAAATAAAATAAAAATAAAGTTTTATATCCACCCTCCCCCCAAAAAATTAGAATGTAGGAGAGTATATGAATTAAGTGGTCTGGGTTCTTCAACAGATTAGATGTGAAGAAAAGAATTGGAGGAGAAACCTATGCATTAAGAGACTTACAATAGATCACTAAACAGTATCCCTGGTTTGCAAACTTGGATATCTTATTATACTTGGGTAATATAAACATAAAGCAAGGATTGCTTTAATCTTCAGAATAGTGGTTACTTTTGTCAACATAGGACAACATATGTTTGTCAACATATCGTTGGATTGGGTATATGGAGGGACTTCTGGGTAGGGGCTGGGGTTGGCAGAGTAATATTTCCTGACCTGGGTAGAGTTTATAAAGATGTTTGCCTTATAATGACTCATTAAGCTATCATGTTTTATGTGTTTTTCTGTACCTGTTTTGTTTCTCAGTAGAAAAGTTTGTCTTCTTTGTGTTTTTGTTTTGGTTTGGTTTAAGAGCTGAGCAAAACAAAGAGCTTTAGAAGAGCTCCATGCCATATGCTGCTTTCATTCCAGGATACTTGTCAGTGTCTTCCAGAAGTGCTACTGTGACCCCATTTCCCATTAAATTCAGCAAAGCATGTTCTTTGGATAGTAGGCAAACTCATTTCTATCTACAACCTGGCTTATGGGCTGGGTAGGAAAAAAAGCAAATGAGAGATCAGCAAAGTAGAAAAGAAAAATGTTTTTTCTTTTTTCTTTTTTCTACTAAAATGTTTTTTCTTTTTCTTTTTTCTACTAAAGAAAATGTATATTCCTGCAAAAAAAAATATATATATGTATATATATTTGTAGGAATATACATATATATATATATATATATACACATATATACACATACGCATACATACATACATATATTAGGCGAAACTGGGAAAGCCCAGGTATAGAAATGGCAGCATTTAGTATAGTAGTATCATAACAGCTCTCTGAGAAACTACAGAATCCCTCACTGTCTGTTGATGTTTATAGCTTCACTTCTTTCAAATTAGACAAAGTGGCTTCCATCCATTTGATCCATTGATCTTTTTTTAAGCTGCAGAGTCTACCTGGAGATCAGTTTGTACCCCAAATCAATCTTTAAGTTATCAGCAAGATCTCTCTGAAAGCAAACTTTCCTGAAGTACTCATTAAAACAAAGAACCAGAGTCCACTGTATGAGCAGTAACACATTTCCTGCAATGAGTGAAGAGAGGGCTGTGAGTTCTGGATCAGACAAACTGCAAGTGTTTATTGAACACAGATTTTTCTATAAAGTCTCAATTGCAAATATGGCATTGGAGCCCCAAATATATGGTCATCATACCTCTTTTATAAAATCATTCTTTCCCTTTCTTCTTCCAGTATTAATGAAAACACTTCTGCCCTTGTAGGTAGATCTGACAGATGGATTTAACGTTTTCTTAAATTTTTAAAATTTTAGAACAGGCCCAGGAGGTTCCAAGGATATGCCCAGAACCCCCAAGGTGCCACTTAGAAAAGAAGGTTAGTAAGCAGGCAGTTATTTAAATCCTGTCAGTTATTTAAGGCCCAGCTCAGCATCATCTATCTGTTCTTTAAGCCCCTTGAAAGCTTTTTATTTTTTTTTAAATTTTTTTTAAAGATTTTATTTATTTATGTCAGAGAGAGAGTAGGAGCAAGCACAGGCAGAGTGGCAGGCAGAGGCAGAGGGAGAAGGAGGTTCCCTGTTGAGCAAGGAGCCTAATGTGGGACTCTATCCTAGGACGCTGGGATCATGACCTGAGCCGAAGGCAGCCGCTTAACCAACTGAGCCACCCAGGCGTCCCCCTTGAAAGCTTTTTAAACTGAACTGCATTACCTAGCCTTAATTACCGCCACTATTGTACATTGCTCTTCAACTACTTTATGCTTATTAACTTTGTGTCCTTATATGGTTACAAAGCTTCCTGAAGGCAGCAGTGATGTCTTGGGCTTTCTTGCACTCTTCATTGCATGTAGAAAACACTCAGTACTGGGGTGCCTGGGTGGCTCAGTTGGTTAAGTGTCTGCCTTCCACTTGGGTCATGATCCCAGGGTCCTGGGATTGAGCCCAGTGTTAGACTCCCTTGCCCCTCCCCCTGCTTTCTCTCTCTCTCTCTCTCTCAAATAAGTAAATAAAAATCTTTAAAGAAGAAGTTAAAAAAAAAAAAAACCACACTCAGTACTCACTGATCTCATTGACTGATCCTTTAATCCTTCCATGTATCCAGTCAACAGTATTTACCCAAGACTGACTATACGCTGTGGTTATATAGCTATGAGCAAGCATGTGCTGTTGTGAAACTTCCATTTTAATAGTTGGAATGAGGGAAAAATCCCAGGACTTGTCTTTCCCCCCCAAAACTATGTACTCTAAAATGACTAACTTTCCCACAGTAGCAGGCGCTAAACCACCCTTCGTCCAAAAAGAATTCCTAGCCCATTCTGCTGCTTAGTAGCAGGCAAATTAAAAGAAAAAACAAAACAGGTTCAGCAGGTATAAATTCTTTCTGCTCGCTCTCCCTTTCAAAAAGTGAAGCAGAACCTTTCAAAATCCTGGGGTGGAAGGGGATTCACAGTTTCCCTTTGACTCCTGTACTTCTTCCCAGTACTTTCTCCCAGACATACACTGGTGGTTATATATCTGTACGTATGTATATATGCATCTCTCTCTTCTAAGGAGATTGTTATTTTTAAATCAGTAGTCACTTTAGTGCCCTTTGCCCTCTAGAGAGATTTATCAAAGGCAGGAGGGTGCCAAAGCTATAAACCTCTGCCTTTGTGATTCTCTTTTTGATGTTGGAGCTCACTCACCACCTGCTCTTTTGGTCTAAGCAATTCCCAAGCTTCCGCAAGCCTGGGAATTTGGCTACTTCTTAACCACAGTTATTTATTTCATCAATTGTGTCAAAGTGGCAAATTTTATAGTCCTGGGACCACACTGATTTCTCAAAGTAAGTGTTTCCCTGATTTCATTTGTTTTGACAAAATAATCTTTGATAGGAAAACTAAATACATTTCTGCCGAACTGCCTGATTTATTATACATATAGTATAAAAAATGATAAAAACTTGTTCTTAAAAAAGATATAGTGCAAATTGATACAATTGGTCCTGTTGGGCTCCCTGCTCAGCAAGGAACCTGCCTCTCCTTCTCCCTCTGCCACTCCCCCTGCCTGTGCTGTCTCTCTCTCAATCTCTCTCAAATAAATAAATAAAATATTTTTTAAAAAATCACCTTTGTATCCCAGGGCTGCTAACAGGCCAACAACATGCAGTAAGTACAATAATACTTGTTGAATGAATGAATTAAATTCACTTATTTTATCCATCACTCCCAGATCCCTCATATCTAAAGAATGGATTATCTGTGAAGATAAGGAAACATGCTACTAACATAAATAATAGGATTATAACAAATCATGTATCATTGAAAAATAATATTGCTATGGTCAAAATTTAGTGCTTTAAGCAAAGGCTTGTAAATAATTCTTCATCCGTTTTTTTGTACATCATTTGAGTAATCCAATTATAGACAGATGGGAAGATAAAAGTTTCCCAGAAAGGAATAAGGAGTCTTTTTCTAGTGGAAATGCACAAACATCCTATAAGTACTTCCCAAGTTTGTTCTAGGTGATCCATTCTTAATACCCAAAGAATTGCTGTCAGAGGTAATATTGCTGTGAGGTGGGGCTGAGTGTCTTTGAGGTAATGTGAACTCACGGGTTTTTGTGTGGGGTGATTATTTTTATTTGTCCAACTAGAAAGGGCACGTGGGAAGCAGATGGCTGTTAATCTGGCACAGAATGGCTCCAGATGATTGTACTGTTCCCAAGTTGAGCTCTGAGGAAGCTCAAACTAAGTTGGCTGTGGACAGACAATCGGTGAAACTCATGGGGAACTATGGAAAGTGTTTCCTACGTGTCCTCTGACCTGAACTTTATGCTGTAGGATCCCCTTATCTAGATTTGTTTACCTCGCAGGAGACTTTTGAAATGATACAGTCCTCCAGGATTAAAGGATTCTAGTCAAATAAAGTTCATGTCTCTTTTCCATACCAGAAATGACAGAGAAAATATTGAAATTCCTTAGGTTTCCTCTTTATCCATACAAATGGAACAACAGTAATGCAGTGGCCCTGTAGAGCCTTATGTTAAGCAGTTTCTCTAAGAGTGGATCATTTGGGGCGCCTGGGTGGCTCAGTGGGTTAAGCCACTGCCTTCGGCTCAGGTCATTATCTCAGGGTCCTGGGATCGAGTCCCGCATCAGGTTCTCTGCCTGCCTCTGCCTACTTGTGATCTCTCTCTGTCAAATAAATAAAATAATAAAAAAAAAAAAGAGAGTGGATCATTTGGGTGGCAGGGCTGGGGACTAGGGCATAAGTTAGACAACCAGTTGAGTACTTCTACCTCTTGAAGAACTGATAGCTTACAACCCTCAAAGGAAACATAGGACAATTAATTCTGGGCTAATATGTTGCTACAAACCTATGAATTCAAGCTAGAATTTTCTCATGTAACGTATATGAAACAGCCACCTTGCCTATTTCCACAATCCACAGACCTATAGTATTCTTTCTAACTTGTCTAATAAGTGAGTGGAGCTCAAAGTTTGAGGACAGGAAGAATTTGAAACCTGACCAAGTCTTCAGATGGGATACATACTACTTACTGACTAATGAGATGATTGGAGATCAGTAAAAAAACCAATGTGAATCAAAAGTGAGTAAGTTAAGAAATAAGTCCATATGTATATGTAAACAATAGATCTCTATGTACCTGTTCTTCTTGACCTATTTTGAGTCACATCTTCATTCATTTATTTAACAAATATTTACGAAGTTCCTACTATGTGACAGGCTCTGATAGGCACTGGGAACATGATAGTGATTGAAACAGATAAAAATTATGCAGCTTATACCTCAGTGTATTTTTTTACATACTGCTTTAGCCATTTAAAGGCCAGTCTAAGGGAATGTCTCTCCTCTGACCTATCCCTCCTGCTCTCATGGAAGGGAGCCCTGGCTGCAGCAGCTAGAGGCCTAATTGCTAAGAGCTATTAGGAGTGGAAGGAAGTGCCTTAGGATTTCCTTCCCTTCCCCCTTGACTCTAAGTCTTCATTCACTATGCTATGCCCTAAGACTCCCAGTTTCCAAAATCTGGGGCAACCACCCACAAGCCCTGTGTTTCTGCAGGATAGTGGTAACTAGCATTGGTTGACTACTTACTGTGAGCTAGACTCACACTAAGTAGTTTACACACATTATCACGCTCAATCCTCCCAACCTGACGAGATAGGCACTGTTACTACCACACAGTAAGCTCCGAGTGGACATTTCTTGGGGACAGGAAAACAGCACAGAGTTTTGGTTCCGGGGTCTAGGTTCAAGAGAGAGAAAGCATTTTTATATTGGTTATGTATTACTGTATATACCCGCCAAGGTTACCCCAAATTTAGCAGCTGAAAACAACAAACAGTTACTATCTCATAGTTTCTGAAGGTCAGGAACCTGGGAGCAGCTTAGCTGTATGGCTCTGGCTCAGGGTCTCATAAGGTTGTCTAGTGTCAGCGAAGGATGCCGTCATCTGAAGGCTTGACCAGACTATTGGATCTTTTTCCAAGATGGCTGACACATGCAGCTCTTGACACAAGCCTCAGTTCCTCACTGGCTGTTAGCAGAAGACCTCAGTTCCTTGCATCACCTATCTCCTCACATGGCTGCCTCAAGCCATGGTAGCTGGCATCTTCCAGAAAGACTAATCTAAGAGAGAGCATGACAGAAGCCACAGTGTCTTTTTATAACCTAGCCTCAGAAGTAAGCTTCTGTCACTTCTGCCATGTTCTATCTATCACATAGACCAACTCTGATATAATGTAGGAGAGAACTCTACTAGGGCATGCCTTCCTGGAGGTGTGGATTATTGGAAGACCATCTCATGTTCCATTTGGGGATTATTATATAAGTTGTTATTTTAGTAGAAATTAGGTTGGTACCACTGTTAGCCTGGCATGCTGAGGTTTTTTTATTTTGATTTAATAGATGTTAGGAACTTAGATACTTGCTTAAGGTAATACTACTATTAGTAGGAGAGAAGGATTCTGATGCCAGATGGCAGAGGTCAGTCTCCCAACCAGAACTCTATAGGACCCTACCCTCAAAAGGCAGACCATACTCTCATAGTGCCTTCTAGCCACCAGTCCAAAGCCAAGGAATAAGGGGAGGGGGAGCCAAGGCCAGAAATGGGGTATAGCCCAAGTGCTACTCAAGATTCCCATGAGGATGTATATGGTAGAGCATCCTAGAAAACAGGAAGGTAAATATATGGTTAGACCAGAAGAACACTCAGGACCAGAGATAGAGTGAGACAGTTAAAGAAAGAGATCTCCTGCTTCCAATGGGGTGATTGAGGTCTTCATTTCCTAATATGTGTGAAAGTGACATAAGAAATCTGGTATTGGTTCAAAGTACTGCAAGGGTGCTTTTCCTTAATGCCGAATAATTAACCCAATAAAAGGAAAAGATACAGACACTTGCGTTGGCAAGGTAAAAGGAACACAAATTACAGTCATTAATGCGAACCATTTGCCATTTGTGTCTGGCTAATATAATCACATCCAGGAATAAATGCAAGGAAATCATGGATTCTGAAGTACAGGTAGGAAACTCTGAAAAGTTCTTTTACTGGATATTTTTCTTGGGACTGGCTCTGCCCTACATTCTCCTTCCAAAAATTAAATAGAAAGTACCTATTCCTCTTGAAAAATGATCTTTGCCCTAGAGATCCCATGGATAATGACCCAGAAGGGCACAGTCATACAAGAAATCTGTTAGAGGGGTGCCTGGGTGGCTCAGTTGGTTAAGTGCCTGCCTTTGGCTCAGGTCATGATCTCTGGGTCCTGGGATTGAGTCCTGAGTTGGACTCCTTGCTCAGTGGGGAGTCTGCTTGTCCCCCTCCACCTCCCCCTGCTCTTTCCCTCTATCTCTGTCAAATAAATCAACAGGGAGTCTGTTCCTCCTTCTGCCTCTCACCCCACCTGTGCTCTCTCTCTCAAATAAATAAATGATCTTTTAAAAAGTAAATTCTGGGGGCACCTGAGTGGCTCAGTGGGTTAAGCCTCTGCCTTCAGCTCAGGTCATGATCTCAGGGTCCTGGGATTGAGTCCCGCATCGGGCTCTCTGCTTGGCAGGGAGCCTGCTTCCTCCTCTCTCTCTGCCTGCCTCTCTGCCTACTTGTGATCTCTCTCTGTCAAATAAATAAATAAAATCTTAAAAAAAAAAATAAATTCTGGGGACTCCTGGGTGGCTCAGTGGGTTAAAGCCTCTGCCTTCGGCTCAGGTCATGATCCTAGGGTCCTGGGATTGAGCCCCACATCGGGCTCTCTGCTTAGCAGGGAGCCTGCTCCCCCCTCTCTCTGCCTGTCTCCTCTGCCTACTTGTGATCTCTGTCTGTCAAATAAATAATCTTAAAAAAAAAAAAAAAGAAGTAAATTCTGATAGACATGATGCCAAATTAAGGAGCTTATGTGTGTCTTCCTCCTCTGTAAAACCTTCCTTGATGTTGCTGTGGTAGTCCAGATACTGCCTCTATCTCTTTTGCCCAAATGGGAGTTTGGATTAAGTGTGAAGAAGGAAAAGTTAGTCATTTGAAACCATGGAGGACAGACACTGTGGGGGAGGAAAGTTGTACTGCCCTAGGGGTTGTTGTGGAACTCTTCCCAGTTATCCTCAGTGACCTGACTCCTTACCCTCTTTCCTCCTTCCTACAGGTCTAAAAAATTCAGCTTTTTTCCTTTTCTTTCTGATCTGTTAATACCTACTATACTTCTTGGTTTTCATTTTCCTCCAAGAGTGGTTCTGGAGTAGTATGCATCCCCCCCTTGTTGGGCACCAAAATAAATACATAGGCCCTTTCAGTCCTAAGAACTTTTTGAGGGGGGCATCATGAGGAAACAGAGGGGCTAAAAAAAATAACAAATGAAGAAGTTATGAAGTCTCCAAAAACCTTACACAGCATTTAACTTTATCCTTATCTGGTACCCAGAAGTGTAGATGGCTACTTTTCTGCTTCTGATGGTGGAGCTCTTATCAGAGCACCTCCTTTCTGCACCTCTTCCCTCCCTTATCTTGTTCGCACAGCCCCCTTCCTCCTTCCCTGGTGGCCTCACTTTCAAGATGTGTACAGTTTGTGTGTAGACATGAAGATACTCAAATACTCCCATACCCAAAGAATCATTTACTGTCAGAGTCCCTCTGAGACCTCTCTCTCAATGCTTCTCTCATGCTACCTCAGGAGCTAAGAGCATAAAAAAACTGCAGTTGAGGAGAAGGGGACATTGGGAGTGGCAAAACTATAGACTTTGGGAAGACACCAAAGATACATCATACTTACTTTGCCATTTTGCTGAGGGCCCTTCATAGCTGGTCTGAGTGCTTCTGGCCATGATCTCTAGGTGAAGCATTTCATAGACTGCTGTAGATGGCTGTGCTCTGAAACTGAATATGAATCTGGACACTGCAGATATTGAAGTGTGAATTAGAGGAACCCAGTCTGGCATAACCAGGAAGCTACTATGGGACAGACCAGTTACCCACCACGATGTGTTAATATCACACACAAGGATAAAACTTGCTAGCCTTGGTTTGCTAAATGGGCATCAAAAAAAAAAAAAAAGTCATTTGGGGGCTGCCTGGATAGCTCAGTCAGTTAAATGTCTGCCTTGGGCTCAAGTCCTCATCCTGGGGTCCTGGGATCAAGCCCCAGGTTTGGCTGCCTGCTCAGTGGGGAGTCTGCTTCTCCCTCTCTCTCTGCCCCTCCCCCTGGTTACGCTCTCTCACTCTCTCTGTCTCAAATAAATAAAATCTTTTAAAAAAATACTAGTCATTTTTTTATAGTGGAAGGGTGAGTACATCCAAAGTCAACTTATAAAAATGTCTCCCAATTCTTGGTGTGCTTAAAGCATTCAACAAAAAGAGGTTCAACAAAGGGTAGAAACTGGAAGCTGAATATTGATATTATCTCAAAGGATTCAGAAATGGTTAGGTAACTCAGGTATAGCTTATTAATAGTTCAGGCTTTAGTGATATGAAATACTCTTTATGTGACACATCTCTTGAAGGTCACTTGTACAATTTAATTTCTCATTTATATTTAAACAACATGGTCCTAGTGCTGAGTGCCTCTCCGCATCATCAGTGATAACTGAGCCTAGTCTCCTTAGTACCCTTGATTTCTTGCCCCTCTCCATAGGGGCAGTTATATTCTACAAATATACAAATTCTACAAAAATACAAATGCAGGTTGGGGGACCAAAATTATTCATGATAATAGATAAACTACTTGGAAGCATTATAGAAGTAATTATGTATCCTTAAAACTATTTAATCATATTAGGGCATATTTTTATGAGATAAGATTTCTGTATGGTATGTACGCTTAAGTTAAAAATTGATATTAAATTTGGAAAGTAAAAAAACTCTACACTGGAGAAGGCAGCTGATGACATGATGGTTTGGAGAAGTTAAAAAAAAAAGAAAAACAGGTCAAAAAAGAAAACACAGGGGTGCCTGTTTGGCTTATTTGGTAGAGCGTGCAACTCTTGATCTTGGGGTTGTTGTTCAAGTCCCATTTGGGTGTAGAGACTACTTAAAAATAAGATCTTAAGGGGCACCTGGGTGGCTCAGTGGGTTAAAGCCTCTGCCTTTGGCTCAGGTCATGATTCCAGGGTCCTGAGATCGAGCCCAGCATTGGGCTCTCTGCTTGGCAGGGAGCCTGCTTCCTCCTCTCTCTCTGCCTGTTTCTCTGCCTACTTGTGATCTCTGTCTGTCAAATAAATAAATAAGATCTTAAAAAAAAAAAAGATCTTGAAAAGAAAAGAAAAAAGATAAGAAAACCCACTGGAGAATTTTGAGAAACTCCAGATGGATTTGAACTTGTTGATGGAAGCAGGGAGCAGTATGACAGATTAGGTCTGACTTGAGTATCCATAATTTTCAAAAGGAATTTTGAAATTCTCAGATAGCTAAATTGCTGAAAGAAGGAAAGACCTCTAGAATTTATTATTCTCTTCGCATGAGTTTTGAAGAACTATTTACAAGTGTGGAACAGCTCTGAAGGTAAAATGGGGGCAATGAACTTGTTGCCCTGTGCAAGATAGCTGGACTTCTGTTCTTATCCAGCCACATGGAAATGGTTATGGTTCCCTGAATACTCCATGTTGTGGATCATGCCCCCTGCATCCCCATCCCATTGTTATTGACCCTGTTGGTTTCTCATAGCATTGTATGAGCGTTGTATCCTTCTGTGGTAGTTAACACAGTTTATAATTAATTTATTTGTTTGAAAATTTGATTGTCTCACTTAATCATACTACAGATTTCAAAAACGGGGACTATGACTGTTTCATTTAGAATTGTGTCTCCAATGCATACCAAGTACAAGGTATCTAGTAGTAATCAGTAAATATTTTTGAACAAATGAGCCTTGGCACATGTTTTACTTTTTGTTTTTGTTTTTTTCTTTTGTCTGCTTTGAATGTCTTTCCAGTTCCTTTTTGGCTGATGATCTGATATTTATGTTTTCCAAAACCTAGCTTATATTACTACTCCAAAATACTGTCCCTTTAGAGGAAATTATGGCCTCATTTCTCTGTATATCTTCTAGGCATCTGGATTGCTATACTCGCAATACTGTCCTGCAATTGTTTGTTTAGATGGCTCTCTTAACTGTGAGCTCCCTAAGTCCAGTGACTGGATCTTCTTCTTTTTATTCCCAGTACCCAGTGGCATTAGTAGATGTTCATAGATATTTGGAAATTGAAGTAATAAGTGAAGCTTATGTTTTCTGACCACCTCAACAAAGGAGAAGTCCTTTTAAGGGCAGTGGCAAGCTATAGGTCCATAGCTCAGTGAAGGTGCAGGACACCAGCGATGCTCCCAGGTAACATAGGTGTTGTTTCCCCTTACTTTAGAAACTTGCTGCTTTTCTCCCTCACTCTTGTGGCCCAAGTGGAGTTTCCCAGGCCACTGTCTATGATACAAGTTAAGAGAGTCCATAAATCTCTCTCAGGCAGGGGGGAGGGAAGGGTGCCTGAGTGGCTCAGTCAGTTAAGCATCTGACTCTTGATTTCTGCTCAGGTCATGATCTCAGGGTCCTGGGATCCAGCCCCCTGTCGGCTCCCCACTCAATGTGGAGTCTGCTTGGGATTCTCTCTCTTCCTCTCCCTTGCCCATCCCCCTCACTCTCACAGTCTCTATCTTTCTCTAAAATGAATTTTAAAAATCCTTAAAGGAAAAAAAAAGGATCTCTGTAGGTTTTCTTCTTCCAATAGCTGAGTAATGGATAGCAGTTCTTTCCTCTCTGTTAGTATTAATGACAAAGTATGAACACAAGTTATTCCCCACTACTTGGAGAATATAGCCATCTCTAGAGAGTCCTGAGAGGATCAAGGTCTACATCTAGTAAGATCCAGCCATCCCTGCCCTCTCAGGGGTTTGGTTTTATAAGCAAGTACATTCCCTTTTGGATTAAACCTGTAAAGTTGTAAGACTTACTAGCAGGCAGAGCCAAGCTCTCTACCACTGTTGGTCTTCTTTCCCCATTCTTCTCCCAGCCACTACTCTAAAAACTTCTTGAACAAATAATAAAGAATATCTGTGAGATAATAGAATATACATATATATCTGTATATATATATATATATATATATAGGTCACTGCCCCAGTTCCCAGCACAGAGTTCCTAAAACCCTTGTAATTTAAAACTAAGTGATAAGAGTATTAAGAGCACCCTTTGTTCTAATATTTGGTTTTTGACCCCCATTCTTGACAAAGAATTCCTAAATCCAATCTCCTTGGTGACAGCAGTAACTCTTGGTGGGCTCCTGGATCTGGGCTGGCCAGCAAAAATACCAAGCAATGATTAGAAGCTTGGAATCTTTAGCTGCACCTCCCATTCCCCAGAGAAGGGAGAGGGCCTGGAAAGAAGTTAATAATTAATCATGCCTACGTGATGAAGCCTCTGTAAAAATCCCCATAGTATGGTGTTCTGAAAGCTTCCAGGTCAATGAACATATCCATGTATGCGGAGGGTGACATACCCCTATTCCACAGGGACAGCAGCTCTTGCTCTGAGGATCCTCCTAGACCTTGCCCTATGTATCTTGTCATCTGGCTGTTCATCTGTATCTTTTATTATATCTTTTAGTAATCAGGTAAACCTAAGTAAGTGTTTTCCTGAGTTCTGTGAGCTGCTCTAGCAAATAATTGAATTCAGTGGGAAGAGGCCATGGGATTCTCCAATTTGTAGCCAAGCCAGACAGAAGTTGTGGGCAACCTAGGGACCCACTTGTATTTGGCATCTGAAGGGAGGACACTCTTGTGGGACTGATCCCTCCACTTATGGGATTGGAGGCTATCTCCAGGTAGATAGTGTCAGAACACAATTAAATTGTAGGTCACTCAGCTGATGTCACACAATTGCTTGGTGAGGGAAAACACACCCTGCATATCTGGCATCAGAAGTGTTCTGAGTATGGGGGGCGCCTGGCTGGCTCAGTTGGTAGAGTGTGTGACTCTTGATCTCAAGGTTGTAGGTTTGAGCCCCACATTGGGTGTAGAGATTACTTAAAAATAAAATCGTGAAAAAAAGAGAAGTGTTTTGAGTGTGGTAGTGGTGTGAGAGTGAAGAAGAAACACAGGAAGAAAGACTGGTTTGTTTTTTTTAAATACAACATCCATTGGAAGACTTCTGGTTTTCAGATGACCAAATAAAGATGGTTCTGCCTCCCACCTCCCTTCCTTTTCTCTCAAGAGTTGCCTTTAAACAATAAGAAAAAAAAAAAGAAACACAGAGTTTATCTTCAGTAAAACTAAGAGACAGTTGTGACTCTGAACCAAAGAGGAAGATGGTCAAAGTAAAGTCCCGGTGCCAGACCATCTTGATCAGAAGGAGCTGATTCATTTGACCCAACTGCAGAAAGGCTCAGGAATTGGGGGGGCACCATGTTCCTGGAAGACAGAGGTGAGGCAAGGGAGTGGAATGGGGACTGTTTAAGAGTATGTAAGGAATAGCTAGACCTGTAGGTTCCCATGCATTCTACAAGTGGCTAACTTTCCCCACCCTCAGAGATGAGAGTAGAGTCTCTGGAGAAGTCAAACTAGAAAGTTTTGGGAAATCAGGTACAGAGGAGAGCTGGCAGTGAGGTGCAAGAGTCTGAAAAGAGGGAAATGAGGACTTCAGTGTCAAGTTCTAATGGCACTTCCCCTCCTCCTCCCATGGGAGAAACTCAACACAGACCTACCTATACTAAAATTTAGGTACACCAAATGAAAAAGTTGGCTAGCCACCTCCTTGTATTACATTTCACTAGAAGATAAACCCATCCTCAAATAAAGAGCTACCAAAAAGCTTTTTAAGTATCTCATTTTAACTTATAAACAGGTAGGCAAGGATCAGTGGAGATCCGAGGAAAATCTCCAATATGGAAGTTAGAAACTAGAACAGTAACAACAGCAACAACTCAGAGGGGGAAAAACCTTTCAGAGAGAAAAAAATCATTCCACAGGATTGGGAAAAAAGACTAACACCAAATTTCTCAACAACACAGCTAGAAGCTAAGGGAGTAATGCTATTAAAAATCTGAGTAAAAGTTATGTGGTGCCGGCTGGTTCAGTAGCCTTGATCTTGAGGTTGTGTATTAAAGCCCCGTGTTGGGGACGCCTGGGTGGCTCAGTTGGTTAGGCGGCCGCCTTCGGCTCAGGTCATGATCCCAGCGTCCTGGGATCGAGTCCCACATCGGGCTCCTTGCTTGGCAGGGAGCCTACTCCTCCCTCTGCCTCTGCCTGCCTCTCTGTCTGCCTGTGCTCGCTCTCTCTCTCTCTAAATAATAAATAAATAAAATCTTTAAAATAATAATAATAAAAAAAAAAGCCCCATGTTGGGTATAGAGATTACTTAGAAAAAAAAATCTTAATTAAAAAAAGAAAAAGCCCGGATAAAATTTATTTTCAGCCTGGAGTTTTATACCCACGTACCCAAACAAACCATTGATTATGTGTAAGGAAAGGATATACACATTTTCATACATGCAAAATCTCAAAAAGATATTCTTTTCACATATCCTTTCTCAAGAAATCACTAGATGATATGTTCCAACAAATGAAGAAATAAGCCAAGAAAGAGCACAGTGGATTCAGGGAAGAGGGGATCCAAGACTGGAGTAAGAAGTCACCATGTAAGTTAAGTGGGATGGAGGGCTCCAGGAAGATGCTGTCAGGGGGGAACAAAACAGAGCTACTAGATTATCTAACAGGTTTGGTCATATGAGAATTTATAGTGAGAAGCATTTTCTAGAACTGTCAGTGGGTATGGAAACACAATTTGTTTAATGAAATGAAATCTGAGGAAAGGACAAAATAAAGGCAGTTATCAACTTCAGGACAAGCTAAAAGATATCCAAGAAAGAAAATGCAATCACTGTTCTTGACTCATCGGCAAACAGTACTTACAGTCCTATTAATCAACACTGAATATGGATTCAGCCAAAAAATATGATACAACTGTGTTGGGGGGTAAGGGAAGGGGCAGAGGAAGTGTGCTAATTGCCTTGCCTGCAATGAAAGAAAATCAATAGATAATATCTAACTTGATGACTGAGAGGATCACATGCTGAGAAACTTGGAGACAAATAGAAACAACTATAAAAGCTGGAAATGATTGTGTCTTTAAAATAGCGTGGTGAGGGTGGAATGGAGCTGTGTGAAAATACTGTTGGTTTTTTGTTACAGGCTTTGGGGCACTACATGACCTTTTAAATTATGTACATATATTGCTTTGATAAGTAAAAATTAGTTTAAAAATGTCAAGGGACACCAAATTATTACACAGCTCAGTTGCCCGCGTGTGGCATTACGGCTCTGCTTTTATGCTTGAAGGATTGAAGTTGTGATCAGAGAGCGGGTCAGAGGATAGGTCATGAAGGGCCTCGTGTGCCAACCCAAAGAGCTTGAATTTTATTGTACAGGGAATGGAGAGGCTTCAGGGATCTTAAACAATGGAATAATAGGATCAGACACGCTTCTGAGCATTAGCTTCCTAGACCAGGTTGGCCTGGGAAAGACTATAATGCCACTTTTTCCCTCGCCAACATTTTATTATGAACAAGTTCAAATGTTTTAGTTACTAGCTTTAAATTTCTATTTATTTATTTTACTATTTTTTTAAAAGATTTTATTTATTTATTTGTTAGAGAGAGAGAGAGAGTGAGCACAGGCAGACAGAGTGGCAGGCAGAGGCAGAGGGAGAAGCAGGCTCCCTGCCGAGCAAGGAGCCCGATGTGGGACTCGATCCCAGGACGCTGGGATCATGACCTGAGCTGAAGGCAGCTGCTTAACCAACTGAGCCACCCAGGCGTCCCTATTTTACTATTTTTATTATACATTATTAAATAATAATAAATTATATAAATTTACTATGAAAATTTTTCAGAAAAATTGGCTTATGCCACAAACATCCATATGACTACCTAGATTCTACAATTAACATTTTACCGTATTTGTCTTCTCACATAATGTCCCATCTATTAATTCCTCTGTCCACCCATCAATCCAGCTGATATATTTTTTTAAGATTTTATTTATGCATCTGTCAGAGAGAGAGAGAGAGCACAAGCACAGGCAGACAGAGCGGCAGGCAGAGGCAGAGGGAGAAGCAGGCTCCCTGCCGAGCAAGGAGCCAGATGTGGGACTCCATCCCAGGCCAGGATCAGGACCCGAGCCAAAGGCAGCTGCCCAACCAACTGAGCCACCTAGGCGTCCCCAGCTGATATTTTTAATACATTGAGAGACATCGATATATTTCATCTCTTAACACTTCAGCATGTATATCATTTATGAGAGTTCTTTTTATAGAAGGGGAAAGTATAGACTGTGGAATCAGACAGACCTGTTTCAATCTCAGATAATAATTTTGCTGTTAGATTATTCAATGTAACAGCACGTTTAGGGGGGTCTTCATTTTAAAGAAAGAGTAGAATTACTGTTTATTCCTTGACTTTCACTAGGACAAAATTGTATCTACATTGGTATAACTTACTTTTTTTATAAATGTTCTTCAGTAATGTAAACATGTATTTTTCTAGTGAAATAATTACCCCCATGGCAATTACCAATATCCAATACTAGTTCTAGACTATTAGCCTTGTATGTCAACCTCAGAGATCCTAGAATCTTGATCATTTTCTCTGCCAAAGAGGAGAAGTAGTGTAGTCCTCTCAGTGAGAGTTACCACCACTGTCCAACATACTGTCAGAGAGAATCTGCCTCAGTTTCCTGTGAAATAAGCCTTCGATCTTGGAAGATGATAGTGTTTACTCAGAACAGGAAATGAGCTCTTAGATGCCTTTGGGAACACTAATTGCAAGGAGTTAATAATTTATCTTTAACAGTTTTCAACAAATACTCATTGAGGGAAATTTATCAAAATATTACAAACTCTTGAGTCTGGTTAATCCTGTCTACCACATGTTTAATAAATGGATTCAGCTTTGATAACTTCAGGAAATGGAAGATTATCTATTCAACCACTATCTCTTGATTCTAGAAAGCAGAGATGCAGGGATTTTGTCCTCAAGGTATACTCTGTCTAGTGGGGAATAATACAGGGGGAAAAAAACTAAACAACAACAACAACAACAGTAGAGAGTGATAAATAGTGTAACAAATGCTTCAAATGTAATAGGGTCAAGGCACATAAGTGGGACCAGCTTTTGTGGAGAGGAGATTGCTGTCAGGGATCAAGGAAGCCTTTTGGAGAATGGCATACTTGTGTTATAAAGGAAAGGACTTGAAAAACCTCACCTGACATAACTTGAGTTTTCAAACTGTTTTATATAAATGTCATCTATTATATATATAATATATATATATGTTATATGTTATATATATATGTTATATATATATAAATATATATAAATATGTATATGTTATATATAAATGTCGTCTTATAACTTTTTATTCAACATCTACTGGGGACTGCTTTGTGCCTGACACTGGCCATTGTTCTGAGAACATAGCCGTGAACTGGGGAGATCTTTGCTCACAGTCTAGAGGTGAGACAGACACTGAGGAAGTTAAGTGTAAG
This sequence comes from Taxidea taxus jeffersonii, assembly GCA_003697995.1. Classification (NCBI taxonomy): domain Eukaryota; kingdom Metazoa; phylum Chordata; class Mammalia; order Carnivora; family Mustelidae; genus Taxidea; species Taxidea taxus. Next base: position 18,804 of record RCUC01136644.1, read on the forward strand.
TGGGAAGAACATTGTGATTGACAAAGAGAAGGGTCTGTAGCAGAGGGGACCAGCCCTATCCCAGAGGGGAGGCATGAGCAAACAGCTGAGCACTTAAGTGTTTGCCTGGTCAGTGCGAGTTCTGTGTTCTCTTTGAAAGTGCAGTCATCCTCACAGTTATTCTGCATCCTCTACAGGGCCTACCCCAGGGACCAGGGGTGTAGTTAGCAGCTCAGAAGCCACAGCCTGCTTGGGTCTTTAGGCTCAGGAAGGCACTTCTGGATCTTCACCATTCTGAAAATAATCTGTAGTTTCATAGAGTGCCAGAGAGTGTTCTGATTACAATCCTCCAAAGAGTTTTTACTGAGTGTTTATTAAAGTCTTGCCTGGTTAAGAAGGACATGAGACTGTAGGTCCTGAAATCACTTAATTTCACATTGCAGAAGTCCTATGCTTGAAACTCTAACTCTAGCCAGCAATCTTACAAATGCCCATCATTGGTCACTGTAGGACAGATATTCACTGTGAATCTTATGGAAGGTGGGTAAGAGGTGCCATCACCAGCTGTCAAGGATGTATATTATAGAAGCTCTTCCACTTACTGATTCCATCTTACAAAATTAAATATAACCAAAGCCCATGCCAGAACAAAAGCCGGTTAACTCTGCACACCAAAAAATGACATCAGTAGGAGTGAATGTACTATGAGCCTTTCCTGTTACACTTGTACACTTAATAATTGCTTGGAAAATTCATTGAAAACAAAGTCAGCTTTCTGAAATCCCAGAAACAAAGATGTAGCATCAGAGCTGGGAGGGATCTTAATGGTTACCTAGTCTAGATTTTGCCAACCAGTAGACTTTTAAAGCTTTATCTGGTAACTGTAATCAAGACATTAACCAAGGTGAACCTCTTAGACTCTTGTCAACGTCTCTGATTTTCCTGGAACCCCCACCAAGGAGTATAGCTGTGTTGATAGCCCCATGGCCATATTCCAATTTACTTCTCTTCACATTCATTCAGTGGTTCCAGTGTCGGCACCCACCCCAAACCTGCTCTTCCTACAGACTTTCCATCTTAGTCAGTGGCAGCTTGATGTTTCTAGTAGCTCAGGCCAACAATTTGGGTGTCTTATAACTATTTTACTTTCTTCCACACTTGCTCTCCAGTCTCTCCAACAATCTTGTTGATTCCATCTTCAACATATATCTAGAATATGACTTCACTTGCTGCTATCCCAATCCAAGCCATCATCAATTTCTCCTGAATTGTTGCAGTAGTCCCCTACTTGGAGACAGCATTTCTATCTTTGCCCTTTCCAGTCTTCTCAACAGAGCAGACAAAATGTTTACTTTAAAACCTCAGGTCATCTCATTCCTCTAATCAAAGTCCTCTAGTGGCTTCCATCTCACATAGCATACATGCTAATAGCCCTACTATGGCCTCAAATGACCTGAATGATGGGAGCTCTTCCCCTTCCTCCTCCTGCTCCCACCACATTGTCCTCCTAATGCATGTGGCACTTTCCCACCTCAAGAACTTGTCACTTGCTCTTCCCTTGGCCCCCACTTCTTCCTGCAGGGATCCCTCCCTCTCTGTCTTAAGTCCTCTGCTCATAAGCTTCTGCATCATTGAAGCCTTCCCTAGCCACCATATTAGTGACATCCTTTCCCTCATCTCAAACTTTTCTTTTTCCCCTACTCTGTTGTTCTCCAGAGAATTTACTATAATCCAATAGACTATGCTTTGCTTGTCTTTTTTTTTTGTATTTATTGATTATCTCTACCTAAACTTCATGACAGAGAGACTTTATCTTTTTCACTTCCGTATTCCTAGCACATAGAACTCTGCCTGTCACCTAGTATTTAATAAGCATTTGTTGGATACATAATACATAAATTGTAGCTTTATTGCTATAAGTATTATTACTAATATTGTTATGATAATTCAGATTTTTCCTTTGTTAGTAGGCTAACTTCTGTTCACCCTTCAAGACTCTACTTAGGAATTCCAAATTTCAAAGTTTTCTCTTCATCTTCAAGATGGTGTTAGAAGTCTCTTCTCTGAGCTCCCATAGCAACCTCAGCATGTCTCCATCAGAGCCCTTGTCATATGACAATGTCTGTTTACCTAGGGCACTTCCCTACCACTGGGCTGGGAGTGGGACATAGTATCTTTAATCTGAGCTTCCCAGCACTTCATACAGTGTTTGGCACAGGTTAAGTCTATAGCTGTTTGAAGGGAAGAAGGAGAAAGGGATCAATAAAGAAAGAAAAGAAGGGGGACGCCTTGGTGGCGCAGTCAGTTAAGCCTTCAGCTCAGGTCATGATCCCAGGGTCCTGGGATCAAGTCCTGCATTGGGCTCCTTGCTTGGCAGGGGCCCTGCTTCTCTCTCTGCCTCTGCCTGCCACTCTGCCTGCTTGTGCATACTCTCTCTCTCTTTCTCTCTGACAAATAAATAAATAAATAAATAAAAATCTTTAATTTAAAAAAAAAGGAAAAGAAGGAAGGAATAAAAGGAAGAATGGATGGAAAAAAGACTCTAATTTTCATTTCCAGTAAAAAAAGAAAGAACTCTGGGGCACCTGGGTGCCTCAGTCAGTGAAGCATCTGCCTTGGATTCAGGTCACGACCTTGGGGTCTTGGGATCAAGCCCGCTTTGGGCTCCCTGCTCAGCAGGGAGTCTGCTTCTCCATCTCCCTCTGCCCTTGCTCATGCTTGCTCTCTCTCTCTCTTGCTTGCTCTCTCTCTCAAAAAAATAAAATAAATAAAATCTTAAGAAAAAATTTTAAAAATTAAAATAAATAAATAGAGCCTATTACAAATTCAGTTAACACACTTGAGGGATAATGCAGACCTCCTTTTTGAAAAGATTGTGCTGAAGTCCATAGAACAAAAGCCATACCATCTTAACAGTTCAGTGACATCAGTACATTCACCTTTTTTTTTTGTTTTTAGTATATTTACATTTTTGTGCGACCATTACCACCATTCATCTCCAGAATGTTTTCCTCCTGTACACCTGAATCTCTGTACCTGTTAGATGCTAACTCCCCATTTCCCCCTGCCCCCAACCCTTGGCAACCACTATCCGACTTTCTAAGTCTGTGATTACCCTAGGTACCTCTTGTAAGTAGAATCACACAGTATTCATTCTTTTATGACTGGCTTATTTCACTTAGCATAATGTCCTCAGAAGGTCCATGTTGCAGCATCTGTCAGAACTGAATTCCTTTTTAAGGTGAAATAAAATTCTGTTGAATGTATGTACCACATTTGTTTATCCATTCATCTGTCCATGAGCACTTGTGTTATTTCCACCTTTTGGCTATTGTGAATAACATAGCTAAGAGCATGGGTGTACGGAAGTTCTTGCTTTCACTTCTTTTGCATTTATACCCAGAAGTGGAATTGCTGAACCATGTAGTAATTCTATTTTTAAACTTGGGGGGGAACTGCCATCTGTTTTCAATAGCAGCTGTACCTGTTTACATTCCCACAACGGGCATAGGACTTATAATTGCTCTGTATCTTCACTAACATTTTTTACTTTACTTTCTTTCTCTTCTCTTTTCTTCCTGTCTTTCTTCCTATTTAATAGAAGCCTGTGGTACTGCAGAGTTCTTAACATCTAAGTACATATGCAAATACATTTAAGCTCCCAGTAGTGGGTCTTTAGCCTTCTAGGCAGCTGGTGGTACTAAGGTGAACTTTTGGAATTTGTTCAGCTGCATAGACACTTATTCCTCTCTCCCCATCTGCTTACTTCTAGCTGAGCTCCACCAACCACTTTGGAGTGGCTTTGTGGTACAAATTCTCATGATTTGGGGCGCCTGGATGGCTCAGTAGTATTCAATATATACTTTGAACCTTCCTCTCCTTCCTTCACAAAAGGCAATCGAGGAGGAATATACATGGTTTACCTGCAGGAAAGAGATAGCATAAAGATAATAAAAGGGCTGAGTGAGTTATAAAGTAAGAGAGTGAGGGCAGATTCTATAGAGCCCTTGTGTGCCAGCAGCAAAGCTGAGTGAAGGAACATCTGGAAAGCCCCTTCCCCCAGCCACTTGTTAGTCATGTTCATTTTCATCAATTTTTTAAGATAAAAGTAGTTCATTGAAAATAACTCTTATTTATAACTGTTAATTCACTCATTCTGTATTCTGGATAAACTTAAAAAAAAAAAAAAGTTTAAGGGGCACCTGGCTCAGTCATTTAAGCACCTGACCTTTGGTTTTGGCTCAGGTCATGATCTCCTGGGTTGTGAGATTGAGCCCCGCCTTGGGTCAGGGTGGGGGGTTTGTTTATGTGCTCAGTGGGGAGTCTGATTGAAAGATTCTCTCCCTCTCTCCCTCCCCTTACTTGCTCTCTCAGGTGAGTAAATCTTATAAAAAAAGAAAGTTAAACATGCTATCCCTGAGTTGAGTATGCTCTGATTTATCTGTAGTTGTTACCACATGCAAAAGAGAATCTCATAGATAATTCTTTGTTTTTAAACCCCTTTAACACTTACTTTGGCAGCATACATATACAGAATAGATACAAATCAAGTAACTTACTTTAATGATTCTAAAATAGGGTTTGCAGTTTCTCTGTGTTAAAAGTCCATGCTATCAATTACATCATTTGAATTTCCTTTGCAGGAAACAAATCACCACCTATTTTAAGCAGAAGAGCATTTAATTCAGAGAGTTAGGGAATTGTTAGGGAGGCTGATAGGAGTGGGATAAGCTGGGTTCTTTCTTTTTTTCTTTTCTTTTTTTTTTTAAGATTTTATTTATTTATTTGTCAGACAGAGAGAAAGTGCACAAGCAGGAGGAGGGGCAGAGGGAGAAGCAGGCTCCCCACTGAGCAAGGAGCCAGATGTGGGACTTGATCCAAGGACCCTGGGATCATGATCTGAGCCAAAGGCAGATGCTCAACCTACTGAGCCACCTGGGCATCCCAAGCAGTGTTCTTTCTAGTGACCCCTAGAACATCACCACCGAACTGTCCTGACAGAGGAGTGCCAGTGAGGAAGGTGGAGTACGGGAACTTGCTCTGAAAGGTTTAAGAATGCACCAGTCGGGGTGCCTGGGTGGCTCCGAGGTGGGTGGCTGACTCTTGATTTCTCGGTACATGATCTTGATGCTCAGGACGTGACCTCAGGGTCCTGGGATCAAGTCTGTGTTGGGCTCTGTGCTCAGTGGGGAATCTGCTTCAGGATTCTCTCTTTCCCTCTGCCCTTCCCCCTGCCCTCTTTCTCTCTCTCAAAATAAATAAATAAATCTTAAACAAAACAAAACAAAACAAAAAAACGCCCCACTGACTGCGATCCAGGCAGGGGTCAGGAAGCTGCTCCTGCAACTGCTTTTTGACATTTATGAAGCCTGTCTCTGGACACCAGGATGCTGTTGCAGAAAAGCCCAGTAATTCCATGACCATGACTGTCAGCAGCAACACCTGCTTTCCTAATCTTGCGTAATGCACTGATTTGGTACGATCTGTTTCACACCCAGAGCCAGTTGCAAGGGAGTATGAGAAGTGTGAGTTTTTTTTTAACACAGATAACCATTAATTGTTATTGTCATAAGTATTACAAAGGCAAAACACAGAATATAATAACAACACATAACAGGGTGGTCTGACTTCCTTTACAAGGGTCAGAGACATTTTTCCCCCTGTATTTTTGTAACAAATTACACCATCTCTTCCACACATTGTCTTTTTCATTTAATAGAATATCTGGACTATTACTGTGTATCAACACATAATGAGCTTTTACATTCTTCTTTGTTTTTTGACTGCAAAGCATTCTACAGCATAAATGTACATAATTCGTCTTACCATTTCCTTCTCTGTGGACATTTGGGCAGTGTCCAGTCCTTTGCTATCACAAATAGTGCTGCAGTGAATGGCCTTGCATTTATGTGATTTCCCAAGTGTACAAGAGTATCCATAGGATGAATTCCTAAAAGTAGAACTTCTCAGTCAGTGGGCTCAGTGGGCATATTGTTTGTAATTTTGTTGTTCTTGTTGTTATTTGTGATTTTTTTAAAGAAAAAATATTTTCTTTTATCCATTAGTTCATTTTTTGAATAGCTAATACACACACAGGGTAAGAAGATAGATAAAAAGGAACAAAAAGGTAGATAGTAGAAAGCAGATTTCCTTCATGATTCATCCAGAAATGTTCTATCCAGAAATATATAAGCACATAGACACTTATATCCATACACATCCACACACAACATGTGAACATATAAATTAGTATGCAGAATTTCTGTCCTTTGGGCTGATTTTTTTTTTCTGCATGTGGTCTATGGGGGTCAGGGGAGTTTTGCTAAGACATAGAGACCCCAGGCTTCAGTGTGGCATTGGGTTAGAAACAAGCCTTCGATACTGTCTCATCATTTCCTCTTTAGTGTCCATGCATGGGCTTTCCCTGTGCCCATGCGGTCTTCTGTAGGCAAGGATGGCTATGGATGCGAGCCCTCCATAGTCCATGGCCTCAGGTTTTTTAACAAGATCTTATGTGCTTTGTGCAGAGTAATAGTTCTGGAGTCTGTCTTCTCCATAATCAGACAGAGTCCCTCTATCCATTTGGCGGTTAAAACTTCTGTTTTGTGTGGCCCATATATTTTTTCTTGCTTTCCTCCCTTCACGTGATGGAGTGTGTTTTGCAACAGTTTTCTGGAAAAGGGTCGATGGAGGGTAAATTTTTTGAGATCTTGGGTGTCTGAAAATGTTTTTATTCTCCCTTCCCACTTGATTGATATAGTGACTGGATATAGAATTCTGCATAAGGAATAGTCTCCCTTCAGTTTTGAAGGCTTTGCTCCATTGACTTCTGGTTTTAAATGCTTGCTGTTGAGAAATCTGAAGTTCTTCCTTGTGATGGAAGGATTTCCACTTTGTTCCCAGTGAAATTTCAGGATGGTTGTCTTTGTGGGAGTCTCATTTTCATCCATTCTCTTAGGCATCCAGTAGGCCCTTTCTTTCTGGAAACCCTGAGTATTCTCTTGAATTATTCATTGCTGCTTTCTTCTCCTCTGTTATTTAGATGTTGGATCTCCTCTTTGGGTTCCACTTATCATTTCTCTCCTATTTTCCTTCTTGTGGTCTTTTTGCTTTGTTTTCTGGGAAATTTCCCCAACTTCATCTTCCAAAATTTCTCTTGCATTTTTTTCATTGCTGTTGTATCATGTTTTCAATTTTAAAGAGTTCTTTTGTTGTTGTTCTTTGAATTTTTTCATACCATATTGTGCACACTCTTTTTATTTCCCTAAGGATATTGATACAGCTCTTTTAAAGTATGTTTTATTTTTTCTAAGAGGGATCTTTCTTCTAAGTTGCTTTTTCCCTATTTTTTTGCTTTGGTCTTTATCTTCCATGTTAGAGTCTTTCCTTAGATGTATGGTAATTAGTTGTCTATTCATGATTTTAAGTTAGGAACTAAGGGGCACCTGGCTGGTTCATTGGTAGAACATGCAACTCTTGATCTTAGGGTTGTGAGTTCAAGCCTCATGTTTGATGTAGAGCTTACTTTATTTTTTTTTAATTTTATTTATTTATTTATTTGACAGAGATAACAAGTAGGCAGAGAGAGGAGGAAGCAGGCTCCCCGCTGAGCAGAGAGCTCAACTCGGGGCTCCATCCCAGAACTCTGGGAATCATGACCTGAGCCGAAGGCAGAGGCTTTAACCCACTGAGCCACCCAGGTGCCCCTGATGTAGAGCTTACTTTAAAAAAATTTTTTTTAATGGGGCATCTGGGTGGTTCAGTCAGTTAAGTGTCTTCCTTTGGCTCAGGTCATATTCCTGGAGTCCCTGGACTGAGCTCACATTGGGCTCCCTGCTTGGTGGGGAGTCTGCTTCTCACTCTCCCTGTGCCCCTCCCCCTGCTTGTATTTTCTTTCTCTCTCTCAAATGAATAAACAAAACCTTAAAAGTGATTTTTAAAAATAAATTTAAAAATAAATAAAATGAAGGACTAATTTCCTGGGGTATTGGAATTGTCCCATATGGTGTTAGGGGTATGACTTATACAGATATGTGCATTTCAATACTGTATATAAATTTTACCCTCAAAGATACCTATTAGAAAAAAAGTGAAAACAATAGAAGCTCTGAGCAAGTGGTTGGGAGTTACCAAGCTATAGTTCTACCTTTGGGACACGTGCGTGGACCATTTGCTGGTACAGAACCCAGTGCTCAGTGGGTCCTGATACTCTTTTACCTCTATAGGGTGTAAACCCCTAGGCTTTGCTAAGGTAAAGGAGGGCAGTTACCCAGCAGTGTGGAATGGGGAAGGAGTTCTAAGGATCTAACTGCTTCTTAAACATCTTTTACCCAATCCTCTGTATTTCAGTATGATGTCCCCTCACTTCAACTGTAGTATTACTAATGCAATGAGTTCTTGAACCTTTTGAAAATCCTGCAAGTAAACTGGTTTTTCCCTCTGCTTCCTCACTGCCACTCTCTAGCTTCCAAAATATTATTATTGTTCTTTCCTCTTGCTTTCCCAGCCCCAGAAGGCTTATGTCTTTAATAAATAAATAAATAAATCTCTTTATTGTACCTTTTTTGTCAGGTTTCAAGAGGAAGGAAAGTTAGATGTGTGTATTAAATCAACTCTCTTAACTCAGGAGTCAGGAAATCAGAAATGTACTTTTTAACTTTCCCGCTTCTGCCATACAGGAAAACCCACTCTAAGGAGTTTGGAGTAGATGCTGAAAGTAACTCCCCAAAGCTCCCCTTTGACTGCTCAACATCCACACATACTCTTCTACTCTGACTTTAATTTCTAAACAATAATAGCAATCCAGACATGCTTTCACTGAACAGAATGCAAAGATTCTTTGTGCAAAGGAAAACATGCTCAGTATCTCTTTGAAGGCAAAATGAAAAAGTCCCCTTCCTTGGACCTCTCTCTGGGTAATGTTCATTCATCCAGTTCCGGAGCCATCTCTCCTGGATATCCTTTAACCTAAAAACTAAATTTATAAAATTAACCAGTAACCATATGCCTTATAGGACATAGTACGGGAGAGGGGTACTGGTTATTATCTCTAATTATGTGTGTATTAGGAGGAAAATATGGGTGCCCACCATAGTCCTACTTTCTGCATCTAGTCATGAGGCCACAGTTGGTATTTATCATTTCCTTCCTTTGTACAACAGTTCATCTGTTTGGACTTCATTTTGTCTGTTAAATCAATTAGTGGCAGGGCTCGACATTTCAGACTGCCAACAAAAAATGTTTAAATGGATCCTCCCTTATCCTTTGTTATTTTCAAAATGCAAATCTCCAGCCTCTGGCTTTGTAGGGATAGTGTTGATATTATTGATTCCTGTGAAGAGAGAAAAGCAAATGGGTCATGTGTTGTACTTTTCTGTATAGATAAGAACCTCAGGTGAAAATCATAGCTTGACTGCTGAGCACTTTTAGAAAGTTAGGCAACAATGAGTTCATTTGCCAATGGAAGAAAGATGGACATGCCTTGGATCGAAGGCTAAAAAGTGGTAAGGTTGCCACTGTTTGTCATCCAAATTGTGAAGCTTGACCTTGTGTTCAGGAAAATCACCAGCCTCAATCCAGAGATGGCAGAATTAAGGTAGTCTTGGGACGCCTGGGTGGCTCAGTTGGTTAAGCGGCTGCCTTCGGCTCAGGTCATGATCCCAGCTTCCTGGGATCGAGTCCCACATCGGGCTCCTTGCTCGGCAGGGAGCCTGCTTCTCCCTCTGCCTCCGCTCTGTCTGCCTGTGCTCTCTCTCTCTCTCTCTCTAACTAATAAATAAAAAATCTTAAAAAAAAAAATGCTCTTTAAAAAAAAAAAAAAAAAAGAATTAAGGTAGTCCTCAAGAAGCAGTTTGGGAAAGGTAATAAAATTTGTTTTGGTGTCCTCCTTCTTCCCTCATCAGGCTCAGCTTTCCCTGGCCTATATTGCATTTGTAACCAATCTCTGAAACATTAACTGTTTATAATATGTCTTCTGATAAAAGATTGGTATAACCCCCTTCAAGAGATATTTGCATTTCAATAGAGTATTCATCAAATGGACATTTCAAAATTAGAAAGAGTAGGACTTTACTGATAGAATAGTAGATGATGGGATTAATCTATACCATACCCACTTTGATTTTCTTTTCTTTTTTTTTTTTTTTTCAGAGATAGAACCTGGGAGGGTGGGAGGGGCACAGGGAGAGAAAGATTTTTGTTGTTGTTGTTAAGGTTTCTTCATTTTAGAAAGAGAGAGAGAAGGGACGGGGCAGAAGGAGAGGGAGAATCATAAGTAGACTCTGTGCTCAGTGCAGAGCCCACCTCTGGGCTCAATCTCATGGCTCAGAGATCACAATCTGAGCTGAAACCTACCAAGAGTCAGATGCCCAACCAACTGCGCCACCCAGGGGTCCCAGGGAGAGAGAATCTGAAGTGGCCCCATGCTCAGTGTAGAGCCCGATGTGGGGCTCCACCTCACAACCCTGAGATCATGACCTGAGCAGAAATCCAGAGTCGAAGATTTAACCAACTGAACCCATACCTACTTGATTTTGACAGAAGTTTCCACTAGCTTATAAAACCATTCCGCTGAATCGATCTGTAATACAGATTACAATTGGTGATGGGGAAAGGTTATTTCCACATCTCCTGACATCTGGACCACATTCACTCTATTGTCATTGAGCTGAAAGGTGGCTTTATTAATTTATAGTTCTATTATTACTAAACCCAGAATATGTGGGCAGTGATTAACTTGGACATTTAAGACATAGCACTCTAGTCTGTCCATGATGAAGGATAGCTAGAAGAAAGGCAGGCAGAGACAAGGGGCCTCCCCACTCTAAGAGGAAACCACCCTGACAAGGATTTTACATCACCCTGAAGGAGCCCTCTACCCTTTTCCACATGATAGATAGGTGACAAAAACCTGATTGGATGACAGGTGCAGGGGGCTAATCAGATTAAAACAGCACTCCCACAAGCCCATAAAACCCCCTGGACTTAAAAACTCCCTCCGGGATCCTCTCCCTCTTTGGGAACTTTGTACTATCACTTTGCTTTGCTGCCCATCACTCTGTCTGGTCTATCCCTTCATTCTTTGAAGTGGTGTGACCAAGAATCATGAGCACTTAGAGGGGAAGAAGTCCTGTAACATCAACATAGTTTATCTCTCAGACCATCCATCCATCTTCCAAATTCATATGTGGTCACTAGGAAAATTGGCTTAGGAACAAATGGTAATGTTCCCTGGTCCCTTTTATCTAGCAAATTAAAAACACTTTTTGTTGCCCTTTTCACATTGGGAAACTCTTCAGCAAGGTCGAGTTGAGAAACCAGTACATTTTAGGTATTATCAGGGGAGTAGGAATTACTGTCACTTTCAAGGTCCTTCTAGCTGGACTAAGAATGAAGTTGACATGAGACAGATCAATAGAAGAAAATAAAATTTGGTAGTATATGTACAGGGAATCCACACAGATGTGGATATTCCAAAGATACTCAAGCAAAATAAAGTATATATGTCATCCTGAACTGAGGAAAATGAGTAGGGGTCTAGGACTTTAGAAGAAAGGAATGCAATTTATAGGGAGGTGAAAAAGAGTAAATATTTGGTCAACCAATGTTTGCGGAACCATCCAGAGACAATAGGACGGCAGAGGAGTTGGATCAAATAGCTTTGATAGGTTCCTCCCTGTCTACTACACCTACTTCATATCGTAATGTAGTTATTTATGGTGATAACTCTCTCCCTGGAGCAAGTCCTCTATCTCAATTCTTTCAGGCAATTGGTGGGGAAATAAAGAGCTTTAACTAAACCTGCTAGATTTTTATTGCTTTTTAACTGAAAGTAGTCCTCATGCCAAAGGCGCCCACCTTGGGGCAGCTTGCCATTGTCCTCTACAAGTACAAAGTAGGCTGCATTAACAATGGGAGTTTTCCGGAAAAATAGGCAAATACTGAATAATGTTCCAGGGCCCTGAAAAAGGAATGGTAAAGTATTGGATGACTTTACGTTTGCTTTATGGGAAAAAGATAGGCAAAACATTTGGTGCTCCTTGGGAGAACTTTTAAATACTCACAGACCTTGGCCAAATCAAAGTATGCCTCAGAGACAGCAGGGACTGGGCTCCAGTCCCTTCAATCCTGACCCTAAAATCCTAAAATTCTTGGGCTGCCTCCATAAAGAAAATAAGCTCAAACTCGATGCCTCTTGAGTAGCATACCTTGCAGGAATGCAGAGGGAGTGTGCCTACTGAAAGAAAGATGCTTACTACAAAGATGGCAAAGACTGGACCAAGCTGGTCTGTGCCAAGATGGGCCACAGTGCTGACCTTTCACCAACTACCCCCCTCATTTTATACCAAAAAGTACAACCAGGGGTGGAAATTTAACATGCTAATTAGACACACAACACATGAAGAACCATGAACTTTCAATGTGTGTGTGACAGTAAACCCTTGCCTCTACATGCTTAGTCAGAGCTCCCACCTAAGTGTCTTAAAATCCCTCCCTGATCTCTGCTCCGGAAGTCATCCTGAGAATTCTTTCGACTGTGCTGTCTCCCTTATGCTGAGCAAAAGCCCTAGTAAAGTCTTGCCTGGAACTGCCACTGGGCTTCTTGTCAATTTCTTTTGCTTGGAGAGCCCAAGGGCCCAGTTGGGTAACACCTTCAGCCCTTAGATTTGTATCCACTAATCTGGAATTTGTGCTCTTTGGACTTTTCCTTTGTGCTGCCTATGAGCGTAAGATTTATTAAACAATTGACTACAAGGAGGAGTTTTCAGAAGGAAATAATGAAGAAAAGTATTTTAGAGAATGAATTTTTCACAGAAAACAATTGATATGCTAATTGAAATGAATGCCACTTAGCTGTTAATTTTAACAATCCCGCAAGGTCCTTCCCTTGAAATGTTTTATTAGCTTTAAATGTAAGTTATTCTAAGTGCTCACAATTAATTGTGTTAGATCTCTATGGCTATGTTTATAATTCCTACCTACCCTCCCTGCCTCCCAACAAGCAGTTCAAAAAGTGGGATTTTACCAGCTAAAATCCTAAGGAATGAGACCATGTGCCACAGAGACCACATTGAAGAAAACCTTGATCCTTATTCAGGAAGAGAGGGACTGACGGCAACAGTAAAAAGCTTTCAGTAGGAAGGAAGCAAATGACTTGGCTAAAGTATTTAGATGGTCTGTCAAATAACAAACCAGAGGAAATTGTGGGGTGGGTCAGGAAAAGGTTAGCTGAAAAGACCTTCAAAGTAGATGTAAACAACCTAATAGGAGTGAGTGTGCCTGTGGGTTTGGGTTCCCAGGAGCTGGATGTCCGTTGAATGTGAGAAAATGGACTGTTTAAGAATTTTTAAAAACTAGGGAGATCCGTGCTTTTGAAAGCTTCTGGCCATTTTGTAATCTTTAAACCTTGCAGAGAAGGTTGTTCATAGAAGGCAGGAATCTGGAGCAGGTTTACTCTGAAACTGGCCATTAGACACAATAACATGAGTCCAGCTGCAGGATGGGAGGGGAACCCTGCTTTATTGTATGGAGAGTCTACCAGTAAATACTGTCTGTTATAGAGACCTAAAAGAGTATTGCACTGTACTTTTTTTAAAAAAGCATTTGCTTTGTTCACCTTGAAAGTTACCTGTTGGCACCTTTAAAGAGAGGTTTTATGAAGAGGTGAAGTCAAAAGGCTGAGGGCCTGGGGCCAGCCTGGGGGTGCTAGGAGTCTTTCTCAGCAGGGCAGGCAGAAGCTCGGGCTGATGAATTTTAAAAGTTAAGGATTAAATTTACAAAACACATATAAATTTATTTAAAATGTAGGCAGCTCAATCTACGGAAATAAAGTTTTTAAATAAAAGAAAAAAGAGGTGAAGTCAAAACAAAACCCATTGTAATTGCTAGAGGTAGGTGCATGCTTTGCTCATAGCAAATGTGCACGTTGGCATTCAGTACCAGGCCCATTGCCAAGGAGGTGGGGCAGAGGAGAGACTGAGGGAAACCAGGGCACTTGCTTGTTAAAATGTTTACTCAAGAAATTAATTTCATAAATAAATCAGGGAAAGGAGAGAGAGAAAAGGATTCCTTCTGTTTTTCCTGGAGTCGCCACTCATTTCTGCTGTGGAAACAACTACTGATAATACTAGAAATTTAAATAAATAAATAAATAAATTAAAATACTAGAAATTAACTTAATTATATTCATTGCATTTAAAAAACAGTTAAAATGTGTGATTTTCCACTTGGGATGCTTTATTTTGGCCCTGACATGTTATCGTTACCAGTCTGTTTGCTTGTTGACAAATGTCTCTCCCCTTGCTCTACTGGAAGCTCCTCCGGGGGTCAGTTTTCATCCTCACAACCTTCAAGATGCTTTGCTTTTTTTCCATTCCCTGTAAATCAGCCGCAGATATCTGGATAGTGCTCTGATGTTGCCGGTCCTGAAGGCATTGTTTTAGTATTAGAAATTGCTGGAAGGTAGCCAATGTCCCAACTAGCAAAAATAAGCCAGCATTTGGAATGGCCTCTTAGACATTCTTCTTCTTCTTCTTCTTCTTTTTTTTTTTTTTTTTGACATTATTCTTGATACTCTTGAACTCTTGAACCACTTACAGGGAATTATAATGAAAATGCAAAGGTAACCATGTTTTCAGGAGACTATGTCTTGGTGTAGATGAAAAGAAGGCCTTCTTTGTTTATTACGCCACCACCATTGCTCGTGATATCTGCTAACAGATGCCAGAAACCTGGAAATTAGCAACCCCATGCTTTTGGAAAGCATTCTATTAACACCACTACCTCTAGAACATGAAGGAAATAATTGCATTTCAAAAACAGCCCATGAATAAAGACAATCATGTACTCTTTTCACTGCTTGAATCATTTTCAACTTGGAAATAGAGATAATGAATGCCGGTAGGAGAGTTACACCCAGTGTTCTGAAATAGTGTAAATCAGATCAGGTACAAATCTGAAGGGTTTGAATAGCTTTCAGAACCTCCAGCTGATGATTCTGGAGGAAGCCAGGGCCATCTGGAATCCCAAAGAGAACTTTATCAGGTAAATAGAATTGGTAGAGGAGTTAATTATAGCAGTAAATATTGCGCAGAGCACTGACTCGTAGGTGTCATGTTGGATGGTACCTCAAGTCTCTCACCCGTGCCCAGCAAACATGGCTGTGTGATTCTTTCATTAAGAATGTTAGTAATTTGGTTTTCTCCCTGTGTGGCTAGAGTGTCTATTTAAGCTACAATATTTGGGGGAGAGCTGATAAAGTCAGCAAACCCTTTCAGTATTTCCTTTTTAATTTCCCTTGGCTGCAAAGCTCCTTGCTCCCCAATACCACCACCTAATTATTTCTGTAAGAGCTTCATACTGGCTTCAAGTTTCTTTCTGTCAGCCTTGCTGGTCCTTTGATGCATTATGAGTCATCTGAGAGCATTTTTCTCACGTCACTCCCCCAACAGCAAACTATAAACACATTGCCTGTTGCATGGGTTTTCAAAGTCTGTCCCTGAACCAGCAGTATCAATGTCACATGGAACTCTTAGAAATGCAAATTCTTTGTCTTCATCTTAGACTTACCAAACAAGAAACTATGAAGATGATGAAGATGGGCCCCAGCATTCTGTGGTTTAACAATCCCTTTAAGTGATTCTGATTCATGCTAAGGGTTGAGAGCTAGTGGCCTTTTGGATCAAGTAGAATCTCTTTTTCTATCCTTCTCTTCCAGTTATCTATTGTGGCTTATCAGTTCAGTTCTTCTGCTATTTAAGCATCTATTCTGCCTTGGGGATTTACATTTGCTTTCTGACTAACATGAAACCTAACTTGTCAAACTTAGTATTGCACAGTGGAGGAGATCAGAACAGGTTTCCCCAAAATGTGCCATTTTGGCAGATGGAGTTTTGAGCTAAAGGCAATCAAGACACTGCAGGCTCAAGAGAAATTTTGTCCCTTCCTCAACTACCTAGAAGAATCTAAATTAGATGTCTTTTCCAGAATCAGAGTTATTACCAGAAATAAATTTTATCTGATTGACCCATCTGTATGGCAGGACAAACATCTAATTACTAGACATTGGCTGTTTTATTGCCCTGTGAATAGCCCTCCTCCTCTTTGAAGCCCCAGGCCCCTATCCTATTCCTTGGGTCATTATGGCATGTGCACCCATTTTACCATTCTGTTTTTTAACCTCCCAGGTAAATGGCGTTCCCATAGGTATGAAATTAAGTTAGTTTTTCTCCTGTTAATCTTTTTCATTCAATTTTATTCTTAGACCAGCTAGAAGAATCTTTGAAGGCTAGAGAAAAAATTTTCCTCCCCAACAACTAGGTTCTTTATTTATTGGCAATATCAAGGAATAAGACGTTTCATGTATATGAAAGAAGATCCCATATGACCAAGACATTATTCTTTTATATACCAAAATGTTAAATGTTAAAAAACTGGTAAAGACTTTTGCAAGAAGTGTTCCTGTTTTAATTATCTTTTTGCTGGGTAACAAATTATTCCCCACATTAGAGGCTTAAAACAACAAATATTTATTATCTTACAGTTTCTGTAAATCAGGAATCTGGGTCAGCTTAGCTGAGTTCCTTGGTCTCAGGGTCTCTTACAAGGTCCCACTCAAGGTGTCAACGGGGCTGTTGACTTCCATGTTCACTCACAGGTTATTGACAGGATTCAGTTCCTTGTGGGTTGTTGGCCTGAGGGCCTCAGTTCCTCACTGGATGTTGGCCAGAGGCCTCCCTCCATTCCTTGCTCCTTGCCACAGGCAGCTCGCAACGTAATAACAGGCTTCCCTCAGAACAAGCAACAAGGGAGAACAAGAGTGAGCAAGTAAGACAGAAGCCACAAACTTTCTGTAACCTGATCTTGGATGTGACATCCCATCATCTTTGCTGTATTCCATTAGTTAGAAGCAAGTCAAGAGACCCACTCGGCTCATTATAAAGATACTTTGACTCATTCCTAAGTGCCTATACCAAATCCTATACTCTAAGTTTTGTTTTGTTTTGTTTTTTACTAGAAAACATGATTTTGAATTCTCTGCCTTATTTTTTAAAACTCCAAAAGGGACTGTATTGTAGCAGGTCTGTGGATTAGCATTTGAGAAACACCAATCTAGAGCTATGGTCCTTGAAACTTCAGGGTCTATAAGAATTACCTGGGAACCTGTTAACAAGGTATATTCCCAGCCTTCAAACCCAAGAAATTCTGGTTCAGAAGGACAGAAGTTAAACTGATGGCTTCTTGAGCACCACTCCACATCTTCACATCCTCCTCCAGCCACTGCCATGGAGACCAATTCTGGGGATTCCACAGTTTCATGCAGGTGTGACCTTATGCCACTGTGCACTGGGCCTGTGATCTGTACCTCTCACTTTCTGTTCAAGAGCTTCTCTGAAAACCAGGGTGAGGGATGTCCAAAGGAACCACTCATCATTTACCCACAACATTTTTTTTTTAATTAGCTGACTCTTTGTTTGTTTGTTTGTTTTAAAGATTTTATTTATTTGACAGAGAGAGTTCCCAAGTAGGGAGAGAGGTAGGCAGAGAGAGAGGGAGAAGCAGGCTCCCCGCTGAGCAGAGAGCACTATGTGGGACTCAATCCCAGGACTCTGAGATCATGACCTGAGCCAAAGGCAGAGACTTAACCCACCAAGCCACCCAGGCACCCCAACCCACAACATTTTACTTGATGTACTCTCATGTATTCATCATAGCTGGTTTTTATTTGGATAATTAATTTTCATAAACATTTTTCACAGATTTCATACATATATTTAGATTGTCAGAATTCGGATGGTAAGGGACACCCACAATTGCGGAACCGTCCGATAATCCCAGAGACTTCTGCATCCTTGTATACCTGTAGATTTTGTTTTCTTGTTCTTCTCTTCAAACATGACCCCTTAGCTATTAATTTCATCATTGGTTTTGTTTGTTTATAAGTCTTCCTAAATCTTGTGTGGAAAGAAGAAAATAGAAAATCACTTCAGATACATGGAGTGCTTGCATATTTATTCAAACCAAGCACTGGAGTTGATATTACTGGTAGAACTTAACAAAACAGATTCCTGAGAGGTAGAGTTTGAAGAAGGGAATTGGAGATCATTTGTATGCCAAATAGTATTTGCTGTATAAGAAGATTTGTTCAAAATTTTCCTTTAGTAATGATTTTCCCTGGTAAATGTTTGTTTCACAGATGTTGAGAATCATATTTCTTTTCCTTTTTTTTTTTTTTGAGAATCATATTTCTTAATGAGGTTTGGTATATCCCTCTAATAGAGACACCTAGTTCTCTACCCAATATTCCTCCAAACTCTGCTTTTATTAACATAATCCTGATTTTGTCTAGGGTAGCTGTGTGCCCAGCTGAAAAATTTAAGGGTAGTCCAGTCCCTGCTAATGAGTTGTAAGTGAGAATTGCTAGGTGAAGCTTCTGGGAAAATTTAAAAGGAGGCAAAGTAAACTAGCAGTTCCATTTTACCTTTTGTCCTTTATCCTTTTTTTTGCCTGCAACATGATACAGTGTTGTGGGAGGAGTTTCCATCTGCCATCTTGTAACCATGAAACAACCAGTATGAGGAAGAAAGCCTATGGTGGAGATGACTAAGCAGCCTGACCTGAAAGCACTGTGGTGCCAAACTAGCTTTAGAGCAACTGGATTTGGACTTCCTGATCCATGAGAAAAATAAACCCCTTATTTTTTAAGCCACTACTATTTGATAGTTCTGACTGTTACATGTGGCCAAACCTATTTCCTAAGATAATCCCCTAAAACCTTTTATTTGACATTTTCTAAAGATTGTCTTACAGATTTTCTACGGTGAATGTACTTCTTTCTATTTTTATAAAGTAGAAATTTATCTTCAGATATATCTTGTATTAAATTAATTCAGTAAGAAAAGAAAATGATTTCTTACAAGAATGACCTCATATTTTATCATTTTCAAGTGGAAGCAAACCTTAGAGATCACCTAGTTATTGAATATCTTATCATTACCTGAAAAAATTATATTGTTTATGAGCTTATTTGCTTGTTTATTACATGTCTCCCTTATTGAATAGAGCACCACAAATAAAGGGACATTGTTGTGTTCTTCACTGTATCATCATAAAACATAAAACAATGCCTGCTACACACTATGTGTATGATAAATGTTTAATCAGTGAATACATGTAGTTATCTAAATTCATCTAACAAGGAAGTGGAATCAGAGACCATTGTTTGTCCAGCACCACAAATCTGTTCAACCATTTGTAACCTATAAGAATAGTTATTTTATATGGTTCAATCTAAAAGGGGCAGAATGGAGATATGAATTGAAGTCTTCTTTTCTTTGTAAAATACTGACTACTGGTTGTGATACAGATTGCAAAATTATTCTTTATTAAAAAATAGTTTGTCATACATTATAGCTTGTACTTCTATGTATTTAAAATATGTCCAACTTATTAGAAGTATCATTATAGTCATCTTGCCAGGAAAACAGAGGAAAGGAAATTAAAATTACTCAAGGAAGAGTTAAGTACTTAATATGTATCATTACACTTCATTCTCATAGAAGTCCCATTTCACAGATGATAAAACTGAGCATCAGTTAAGCTAAGTGGGCTTGCCTAGAGTTTCACAGCTACTAAGTGATGAAATGGATCTGAGGTTGGGCCTGTGCCCTTCCTAGCGGACCAAATACTATTTTACTGATTATAATCTATAAAGCATTTGATAAATGTAAAGTATTAAATTACCTCCATCTTCCATTTAATTGATTTCATCAACCTCAGAAACATAGTGATATTTATATCTAATAAAGAACATTTCTATTACCTTTAAAATGGACCCACATTTTTAAATGTAGGACAGCGTGCTTTCGGTTAGACAGTTTTCAGTTAGAACACAAAACACTATAAAGCAGGACATTTGCCTTTTTTTTTTCTCCAATTCTTGTTCATGCAATTTCTTGACCACATAAAATTTTTACAATCTGTACACATGGGTTAGCTATCTAGTGGTTTAGAAAAAAAAAAGAGAAATGTGAATTCAGAAAAACAGCTGCTCCTAAATGGAATGATATCAGACAGTCTCAAAATAAGCTTGGTCCAAGATTGCTTATTCTCCTATGAATTGGTTGGTACTTCTTGAAACTTCCTTTCTTTGCAATGATTATATTAAATCACCTCTCTATTTCTGTAAGATTAGGCTATCAGTGGTTTTAAACCTATTTGTAGAAATCAAACCTCTTCTTCAAATGGAATCTTACGTGGAACATTAATATGTAAATCAGGTAAGGAAAAAAAAAAAAAAAAACCAGAGAGGTCTGAAATGGGAGTCCAGAGGCACATTAGCTGGGATCCGGTTTGGTTCTGGAGAGGAGGCTGCCAAGCCCTGTGCAGACTCCTCACATCATACCATCTCTAAGGTCCCTTGCAAGTTGAAAATTCTATGAACTAATAGCTCTGTTGGGTATCTGTTGGTTATCTTATTGCCATGAAAACCAGCTGTAGTCAACAAGGGGAAAATAACAGTAACTGTCTTTCTCTGGGAACATCTGGTCTGGAAATTAGAGCATTTTAGTTCTAATCCCAACTCTGCCACTATTTAGGTCTGTTACCTTGGATGCTGTCTTCCCATCTATGAAATGAGGATAAACGTTCCCTGCCTACTTTATTTTTAAATACATTTTCTGGTGGGGTTAAAAATTCCCTTTGACAAAATAAAATTAGAACAATCGTAAAGTTTTGCCTTCAGGAAGATGTATGACAAAAGCCGTGGATGTTGACTTTTCATTTCAAGGTCACAAACGGTAACTACCTCCGTTAATACTTATAGTAAAATTAAAAACTTGAAATAGAAGTTCTGTTAGTGCCTGGGTATAAGGGCAGGTATTCATTTTCATTTTTGCATAGCTATAAAATTGTTTCCAGGAGAAAATGGAACAATTCCTTTGTTTTAAAAAAAATAAACAAACCTGGTTTTTACAGGGTTGATAAGTTTTATCAAATTAATACATGATTATTAAAATACATAAAAAAATAAATTCTACCATTTGAACCTATCATAAATGACATTTGATGAAGATCTTTTAAGACATTCAATATGCAACTGAGATACAGACAAGAAGAATAGTAGGTAGGTAGAGAAATATAAGCTGAGTGACAAGGAGATCAGTAGACAAAAATGGAAATTGTACTCTACATGATATTTTAAAACAAAAAATAACTTTATACTTTCATTTAGTGAGGGTAAAGGAAATTGAAGTGAAACTGTACAAGTTGCTGAACTTTATTTTTTTTAATTTTTTATTTTTTTTAGATTTTATTTATTTATTTAACAGAGAGAGAGAGAGAGAGAGAGAGAGAGATCACAAGTAGGCAGAGAGGCAGGCAGAGGGAGGGGGAAGCAGGCTCCCCGCTGAGCAGAGAGCCGGAGTGGGGCTCGATCCCAGGACTCTCATGGGATCATGACCTGAGCGGAAGACAGAGGCTTAACCCACTGAGCCACCCAGGTGCCCCAAGTTGCTGAACTTTAAATAAATGTTTCTTCACTATGAAAGTTATTAGTTCCTATTTTTGTTTAAGATTTATTTTTTTATTTGTGAGAGAGAGCTAGAGAAAGAGAGCAAAAGATCATGGGGGCAGGAGGGGGGGGGGAATTGTGAGGAGAGTGACAGGAAGAGGGAGAGGGAGGGAGAAGGAGAAAGAAACCTAAGCAGACTCCCCATTGAGCACGGAGCCCTATGCAGGGCTTGATTTCATGACCCTGAGATCATGACCTGAACCAAAATCAAAAGTCAGATGCTTAAGCAACTGAGCCACCCAGGCACCCCCCTAATTCTTTTCAAAAATTTATGAAAAACTCTAGAAGGTCAGAATCATTACGTAAAAGTTTTTTTAGACTATACCTGTGCATCCTATGTGATGCAAGAGGAGAAAATCAGCATGTTCACTCTTCCACCATACTTTTGATTTTTGTGTTATCATTTACTTTCTGTCTGATAGTCATAGTTCCCACTATTATTTAATTAATAATCTATTAATTAATTATTAGTTCCCACTATTATTTAATTAATATTATTTAATTATTTAATCTTAGTTTTATATTTAAGTAAATTAAAATTTCATCATTAATCCTTTTACAATGGCTTCCATATTCCCTATTTGTTTATTATTTTGATTTAATTTTTGTTGGCTGAGTTTCATCATCTAATTTTCTTCCCAAGGTTGAGAAGTCCTGTCCCTTTTCTTTATATCTAAAGGACAGCTGCCTGGCATAATTATTTAGCATTAAGTTTGGCAAACTATAAAGACTCTTTCCCCCCAACATACATACACATGAGAGATTTTAACACAGAAGTTTATTGCTTTTTCACATAATAGAATTCCAGAGCAGGCATGATGTCTGTATGAATTCATCACTCTTCTACCATTTCTTAAAAAATGGTCCTTGACCTCATGGTCCAAAAAGGCTACTTGAGTGTCAGCCATCATATCCATATTTCAGGCAGCAAGGTGAAGGAATGAATCAAGAAGGATGGAGCCCCCCACCCTTAAGGAAACTTCTTTGAAATGGCACACAACATTTCTACTTTCATTAGAAAGTAGAAACATCAACTTTAGAGAAAGTTCATTTCATTAGAGAAATATCAACTACATGGCTGTGGGATATGTAGTCTTTTAGCTGATTGTAATTGGCTCAGAATTTGGGTTCTTTGTGTTAAGAAGGAATAAAGTGAATGTAGAGAAATAACCAGCAGCTTTTACCTGCCACACCTGGAAATGGAGTTTGGGGTCACACTTTCATGTTCTCATAACTGTGTAGTCATACACCACTATCTTCAAGCATTTGAATATCACTGCAGAGATTTCTAAATTCAACCTAATTTTTTCTTCCTTTTAAGTAACCTGCCTTTTCTTTCTTTTTTTTTTTTTTTTGAGATTTTTTTATTTATTTACTTATTTATTAGAGAGAGAGAGCTCAGGCAGACAGAGTGGTAGGCAGAGGCAGAGGGAGAAGCAGGCTCCCCGCCGAGCAAGGAGCCCGATGTGGGACTCGATCCCAGGACACTGGGATCATGACCTGAGCTGAAGGCAGCCGCCCAACCAACTGAGCCACCCAGGCATCCCTAACCTGCCTTTTCTATTTGGATTCTCATATAATTAGTTCTTTATACTTGAACATTTGTCTCTGCACGTGTATCATGGGTTCATCTTTCTATAACTTTTTTTTCAAATATTGATGTTTCTTTTTGATTTGCAGATTAAATCTTTATTTAGGAAACATGTCTTCCATTATATCTTTAAATATCATTTCTATCACATCTCTATTTTCTAAGAGTTGAATCTTCCTCTATATGATTTTTATATTTTTGTTCTTTTATTCTTTCTTCCTACCTACTCCTCATGTCTTGACATGCTTTAATCATACTTTATCCCTAGTTTTCATTGTTTCTAATGTAGCATTCAATTGAGATATGTTTTTATTTTCTTTTTACTTCTTTCTCTACCAATCTGCTTTTATCTTCTAATTTATTTTTTAAACCCTAGTAATATTCTTTGAGATATATTTTTAGAGCAATCAGTTATGTTTAATACATTTTGTTCTTATGATAATTTATGTGTTTATTTGATTAGTTATTTTTTATGGGTTTTTTTTTTAGGATGTATTTATTTATTTGAGAGAGAGACAGCTTGATTGGGGGGAGGAAGGGCAGAGGAAGAGGGAGAGAAGCCTGATGTGGAGTTCTATCTCACAAACCTGAGACCATGACCTGAGCTGAAATCAAGAGTCAGATGCTTAAACAACTAAGCCATCCAGGTGCTCTTAATTAGTTATTTTTAAACATAATAAACCCCTGAAAATCCAACATGAAAACTAGCTCCTTGACAATAATCTGTATCTAAATATATGTTTTCCTCATTGCATCCCAATGCCTTCTGCATCCAAAGTAAGCATCATCTTGAATCCTGTCCTTTGATTTCTTTTTATATTGTGTTACTGTATCAATATATATTACTTAAAACCATCAACAAAACAAAAGGCAACCTACTGAGTGGGAGGAAATGTTTGCAAATGATATCACTGATAAGGGGCTAATATACAGAACATATAAAGAATTCACACAGATCAATATAAAAAGAACTGTATAATCCTATTAAAAATGGGCAGTGGAACTGAACAGACATTTCACCAAAAAGACATATAGATGGCCAACAGACACATGAAAAGATGCTCAGCATCACTAGTCATCAGGGAACTGTAATCCAAACCACAGTGAGACATAATCTCATACCTGTCAGAATGGCTAGTATCAAAAAGGCAAGAAATAACAAGTGTTGGCAAGGTTGCAGAGAAAAAAGAGAACCCTTGTGCACTGCTGGAGGGAATGCAAACAGGTGCAGCCACTGCAAAAATAGTATGAGTTTCCTAGAAAAATTAAAAATATAACTACTGTACAATCCAGCAGTTATACTTCTGGGTAATTCCACTTCTGGGTATTTATATAAAGAAAACAAACCTGCATGTTCAATGTAGCATTATTTATAATTGTCAACATGTAGAAGCAACCTAAGTGTTTATCCATAGATGAATGGATAAAGAAGGTGTGGTACACACACACAGTGGAATATTACTCAGCCATAAGGAAGAACAAAATCTTGCCATTTGCAACAACATGAATGGACCTAGAGGGTATTAGGCTAAATGAAGTAAATTGGGCAGAGAAAGACAAATACTCTGTGATTTCATTTACATGTGTGATCTAAAAAACAAAACAAATGGGCAAACAAAACAAAAAGAAACAGACCCTTAGATACAGAGAACAATCTGGTGGTTGCCAGAGGGGATGATGGGTGGGATAGGGAAAGGGGCTTAAAAGGGGCAAACTTGGGGCGCCTGGGTGGCTCAGTCATTAAGTGTCTGCCTTCGGCTCAGGTCATGATCAGGATCCTGGGATTGAGCCCTGCATCGTGCTGCCTGCTCAGCAGGAGACCTTCTCCCTCCCCCACTCCCCCTGCTTTTGTTCCCTCTCTCGCTGTGTCTCTCTCTGTCAAATAAATAAATAAAATCTTAATAAAAAGGGGGGGCAAACTTCCCATCATAAAGTCAGACATGCAGATGCAATGTACAGCACAGGGAATATAGTTAATATTGTAACAACTTTGTGTGGTGACAGATGGTAGCTAGACTTACCTTGGTGATCACTTCGTAATATATATATAAACTTTGAATCACTATGTTGTACACCTGAAACAATCATATTGTCTGTGAACTAGACTTCAGTTAAAAAACAAAAACAAAAACAAAACATAACACCAAACATGTGTTCCTTATAAGGATTATATATGTGATTATATAGGGTGTTCATCTGTTTTGGCTACCATATAATACTTCATGGCATGAATATATCACAATTTATTTATCTACTTTCTTGTTTATAGGCATTTTCATTATTTCTAGGTTATTGTCTTATGAAGAATATTTCAATAAACATTCTACCACATGTATTTTGTCATAGAGGTCCAAGAGTTTCTTGGGATTAATGCCTAGGAGTGAAATTGTTGAGTTACGGAGTTTGTCCAAAATAGAATTCGTTATGTTATCCTCTAAAGCAGCCTCCTCTCTACCTCCCTATTTCTGTGTAGTAACATCCAGCAACTTTGGCTCCCCAGTCCTCCTTTGTTCCCTGTTCCAACTGATTGCCAAGCCTAGAAAGCTCTTGCCTTCCCATGATATTTCGTATCTCTCCTGTTAAAGCCTCATTAATTCTCCCCTTTACTCTCTATTTCTCATAGTCAGTCTGTTCCAATCATATCCATATCATTTCCCTGTTCCCATCCTTCAGTGGCTCCCTATTGTCTATGAGATTAAGTGGACCCATAATCTAACAAAGTCTTCCACAGTAAGACTCCAGTCTACCTTTCCAGCCTTAATGTTTCTCTTTTGGTAGCAGAGAATGTTTGAGTTGCAAGGGACCTTAGAGACCCACTGACCTACAGATGAGGAAACAGAGACCCAGAGAAAAAAAAAGGCTTTTACCATGGTCACATATGTGATCCATTTGAACAATCTTATGGCTATTGCAGGCACTTCAGGATGAAGAAAAAGAGGTTTGTGATCTTCCGTCTTGAGTTAAGGACAGTGGAGTGAAATAGTTGTAGATAGGGAGAAAGCATGATTTACCATGTCAAGAAAAATATTGAGGCTCTTGGGCTGGTAGAAAAGAACCATAAAGAATGGACTCTTGTGTTACTATCTTGAACACAACAATAGTTGTACTATATTAAGATATAATTATTGTTTGGGAATGAAAGGGTGAAGCTGTGCTCTTGAAGATAGTCCATCAGTAGTGTCTACACTCTATCCCCAGGTAAAGATAGCAAAATATTTTAGGCATAGGGACTTGGGTTGTTATTTCCTATTCCTCAAATGTCTAAAGCTCAAGAGTGACATTATACAGCCCATCACTCACTCATTGATTATATGTCCTATATCCTCTCTTTCCCAGGATAATAATAGCACCTACCTCATAAAGGTAATATGAGAACTGAATGAGGTAATCTAGTTAAAGCATTTAGCAAATAGAAAACACTCAGCAAATGCTATTGATTATTATTTCACAAGCAAGACTGACAGATATGGAGCAGGGTTGGTAGGGAGAGGGAAAAAGAGAGAGAGACCTCAAGTCCAACCCTACTACTCAAACCTCCCATCTGGGGCCCCTGCATCTCCTCTTTGAAAGACATGCTTGGGGCACCTGGGTGGCTCAGTGGGTTAAAGCATGATCTCAGGGTCCTGGAATCGAGCCCCACATCAGGCTCTCTTCTCAGTGGGGAGCCTGCTTCCCTTCCTCTTTCTCTGCTTGCCTCTCTACTTACTTGTGATCTCTGTCTGTCAAATAAATAAATAAATAAATCTTTAAAGAAAAAAAAGACATGCTTGTCAGGCATAATTACTACCACTGCCTAGGACTGGTCTCGAGCACCTTGGGATTGAGCTAATGTTAGAATGATCAAAATTTAGACTATATATAAACATATATGCACAATACACCATATATGTCTTTTCAATACTTATCTATACACATGTATATCTTTTAAATTTTTTTTGTTTCTGTGTTCCTTTTGGTCTCCCTTAGTAATTAATAAAGCCTGTCCATTTTGTGCTAAGGTGACCCAAGAGAAGATTTTTTTTTTGTTTATTCATGTTGAGTCAGAGTACTTAAGAGGCAGCAGCAGGCTAATGGAAGAGAGCTCTTTTCATCTTGAAAATAAAGGTGAAAGTCATGGAGAGAGCCATCTTACTACTCTTCTGAGCTTTGCTGTCTCTCCTGGACAGTACCCTTCCAGGGCTAAAACCTGCAATTCCAGACAAGTTCTAACCAAAAGAAAAGGTTGGCCTTTTGGAACTGGAATGATTCATGATAAAAGGCAAGTTAGGGAAGGTTATGGAGGAAGATGAAAGCAAGGGTTGTCATCCTTTAACTGTCAATAAGTTAAAATTAGTAAATATTTATTGTGAGTCCACTGTGTGCTAATCTAATGGTAGATATGATCCTTGCCCTCAAAGTCAAATATCCAAAGTGAAAAGGTCAATATGTACATGAGTGAAATGGAAAAACAAGTTAAAAAAACAACAAGGCCTGTCATAAAACAACATACCAAATGAGGGGAACAGAGAGTAAGCAGGTTCTGTGAGTGTAACACGGAGAGAGAGCTCACTGAGCTAAGTGCATTTCCAGTATGAAGAGGGAAGGACTAGCCCTAGGTATTTTTTAAAATGTAAACATTGGATAGTGGAAAGGAAGAAGAAATGGCCAGAGTGGACATAAAGTATCAGGAGAATGTAAGGTGTTTAATAGAGGCAGTGAGAGGATCTTTCTGGCTTAGATCATGAGTTCCTTTAGGGTACTAGCATGGATGGAGGACTTTGAATGCCAGGGTGAGGAACTCAGCTTCATCCTGCAGAACATAAGATACTCTTTAAAATGTTTGAGGCAGGGCGCCTGGGTGGCTCAGTTGGTTAAGCGACTGCCTTCAGCTCAGGTCATGATCCTGGAGTCCCGGGATCGAGTCCCACATCAGGCTCCCAGCTCCATGGGGAGTCTGCTTCTCCCTCTGACCTTCTCCTCGCTCATGCTCTCTCTCACTGTCTCTCTCTCAAATAAATAAATAAAATATTTTTTTTTAAAAAGCCAAAAAAAAAAATGTTTGAGGCAGTTAGTGAAGTAATGAGTAACTTTTGAGGATGGCTGGACAGTAGGGAGACAGGTTAAGACACTTCAGTAGAAAACCTTCAACATTTCAACAGTACATGAGTCTTGGGGAGACTTCTAAATGTGTCAAATGTTTAGGAAATTCAGAATTTTTTTTTTAAATGGTAACTGCTGACTTGCTCCACAGAGAAAGGAGAGAAAAGAGCAAACAGAATTTTATTTAATGCAGAAGACAGTTATTTTGCTAGCACTTACTTGCACTGTTGACATTTTGGGGTCAACTCTGGCAGAGGCCACTTCCCTGGAAAAAGTGGCACACAGTTCTCAGTCCACAGATTGAATATAGGAAGATAGACAACCTTCAAGGTTGGAGACAACTAAAGCCCTCAAAGGGCTTCATGATGTTTCTTCCTCTTCTAAAGTAAGTTTCTACTTCATTAAAAACAAAATCCCCCTTGGCTAAAATCCTCTCTTTATACTAATGTGACCAGGAAATTTCATATATAAAGAACTGTTTCCCTCTTTTTAGCTAGAAGTTTCTGTAGGCCCAACTTGTGTCAAGATTTTTTTTGTTTTGTTTTGTTTTGTTTTGTTTTTCAAATTGAACACTTCATAGACAGTGGCTTCAGCTGATAAGGATACAGGCTATTCACTCTCAGACATCAAAATGTTTCCAAGATTGCTAACAGTGATGGCATATGCTGGGAATGTTCTTTACACCAAACAGACCTAAAGGGGCCAAGTATCTGCTCTCGGTTACCACAGTCAGGTGGTGGATGGATGTAATCCAGATTCCTGGACTAGGGATACTGAATTGAAAGCAAGGTGGCTCCACTGGACAAGATTAAGGTGGAGGTCACTGAAATGAGGGGCATAGAGAGGAGTTAGGAGCAGTACTCATGTCTACTGGGACCTTAATCCAGGGATCTGTCCACCAAGCTGCATATACACCTATTATGAGTTTTAGAGCCTTCTGCCACTCTCCTGCCCCCTTCATAGCCACCTGTGATTGCTTACCCAAGCGAGAAGCTTTGGGCTCACTCCCATACCAAACTTGCCTTGGCAAAGAGTAGTGGGGGGCAGATGTTGCTTCAGAATCAGACTTATGTCACAAGACTCTTGATTGTTTGACCTGGCATATCCTTGATCGGTTCTAACCTCTGCTAGCTGTTATCCATTAACCTACTTCTCCTATTTTTCTGACATCTGATAACTAAGGTCCTATACTTGCACCAGCTTAAGACCAGCCAAACTTTTGCTCCATTGCTATTCATCACCCTGAATTAAACCTGCATCAATATGATTATTTACTTTTCGTGTGGTCGCAGGTAATTGTGTTAACAGACCAAATCCTTCCAGGCAGAGCTCCCATCTAACTTGTGACATGACTCTCAACCAGCAACCAGGTTATGACGCCCCATGGGGCTTGATTCCCTTTGGAGTAATAGTGCAGGCCTGGAGAGCTGTGATGTGGGGATCAGCTCCAACCAGTGGAGGGGAAGTGTCAGTGGAGGACAGATGCAGCTGTGGATGCTAGGAGCAAGTTCAGTCTAGAAAATGTGTCCTGAGAGATTGGAGGTACTTCATGATTGGTGGGAACAGGAGGCATTCAGAAATTTAGACAGGTAAGCAGGCAGCTCGGGAGAGTCTGGAGCTGGTTAGCAGAGGCCCGGCCGCATGACTCAGCCCCGGGGTGTGTGTTGGTGATGGCGGAGGTAGCTTTGAAAGAGAAGGCAGAGCGTTGGTTCTGGAAGAACATATGGTCTAAACTTGCTCCTGACTTTTTTCCAACCAAAGGCTCAATTATTGGCTCCCTTCCAAAAGCTTCTTCAGTCCCTCACCTTAGGGGACATCTTCCTTCTCTCAGCAGGTTCCTCTATCATCTCTGTCCTCTGCTGTCAACCCAAATCTTGGGCTCTGGTTTTGTTCCCTGCTCGCTCCTTAAACTGACCATTGAGTTTTTCTCTCATTCTCAATGCCCAAATCAAGTGCAAGGAAGGAAATGTTGCCAGAATTGTGCATGTTTAGGTCAATCGTGGTTCCAGATACCCTGACCCAGTTCAGTGGCTGAGGCCCCTAACACACCAGAAAGAAGAGGTTGGACACAATGGAACTACATAGTTCACTGAGTCAGAGGTGAGGTTATGGGGGTAGGGAGCTAGTTATTAGAGCTGGGACAAATTTGAGATTTGTTTCTCAAATCCCCCCAGATTTGAGAAACAGCAAAATTCTACCTGTTGGAACTGGAACAGCAAATCTCCAAGTACTTCTCAAATTTTTTCCTCCATAAGGTTAGTGCTTGTCAAATATCAGTAAGCTTCAGAACCAGTGCCTATACACATTCTGCCTTAGTAGGTCTGGGGAAGGGATTACAGTCTAGGACTCTGCAATTTTTCTTGTGTATCTTTTGAAGAAATATTTGCTTTATGCATATTAAGCAAAAATGACATATGTATTTTCCCCTTTTCATTCACATGGTAGCATACCATGCACACTGTTTTGTACATTTTTTTTTCATTTAACAATGTTTCTTTGAGAGTGTAACCATACCAGTATCTAAAGTTTTCTCATTCTTATTAATGGCCACATAGTATTCCATTGTGGGAGAATATCGTAATTCATTTAATGGTACACCGCTAATGGACACACGGGTTGTTCCTGATTCCTTGCAACTGTGAACAGTGTAGCAACAAGTACCATGTGCATGTGTCATTTCCCACATAAGTGATTATATCTGGATACATTCTTAGAAGTGGAATTATTGGGCCAAATGGTAAGAGTTTTGTGATTTGGGTAGATATTGCCAAATTGCCCTTCACAGAAGTTCTATTTATTTATACTCCTACGAGCATGAGTACCATTTGTTCACAAACTCTAGCCAACAAACTGTACTGTCAAACTTTTTAACTTTGCCAATAGGATAGGTCAAAAAATTATCTCGGGGCGCATGGGTGGCTCAGTGGGTTAAAGCCTCTGCCTTCGGCTCAGGTCATGATCTCAGGGTCCTGGGATCAAGCCCCACATCGGGCTCTCTGCTCAGCAGAGAGCCTGCTTCCCCCTCTCTCTCTCTGCCTGCCTCTCTGCCTACTTGTGATCTCCGTCTGTCGAATAAATAAATGAAGTCTTTAAAAAAAATCTCATTGCTGTTATAATTTATAATTCTTTTACCATGAGAGGAAGATGAGCATACTTGAATATCTTTGAGAGTCATTTGTATTTGTGTGTGTGTGAAGCCTGTTTGTTTCCTTTGACTATTTTTCTGCTGGATCTTTTGATCTTTATTTTACTGGTTTGCAGAAACTCTTTATCTATTACAGAAATTAAGCCTCTGGTTGGGATCTGAGCTGTAGATATTTCTCCCAGTTTGTCTTTTATCTTTTGGCTTCCCTTTTGGTGGCTTCTGCAGCATAGCTTTTAATAAAAATGTAACTGTTATTGAAATCATTAATGTTTTATGCAAGGGGCCCATAGGGACTTCTGGATTTTATGTTATTTAAAAGGCCTCCCCCATTCTGAGTTTATGAAAAATTATCCCATATAATTTTATAGTATTTTTATGAATTTTAAAGAATATATTTAAATCTTTAATCCAGATAGAATTTATTCTAGAAAAAGATGTAGAATTTGGTTGCAACTTATTTTTTTTTCCAGATAGCTATGCAGTTTCCCCAGTACCTTCTACTAAATAATCTATTCCTTACTTTTATCATTGCCCATATTTGCATTGCTCCTTTTTTCATACTCTAGATTCCATATAGATTTGGGTTTAACTCCAGACTTTCTCTTCTGTGACATGACTATATCTGTCTCTTCATGCACCAGTACCACACTGTTTTAATTATACTAGCTTTTTTTTTTTTTTAAAAGATTTTGTTTACTTAAGTGTCAGAGAGAGAGAGGCAGGCAGAGAGAGAAGCAGGCTCCCCACTGAGTAAGGAGCCTGATGTGGGACTTGATCCCAGGACCCTGGGATCATGGCCTGAGCCAAAGGCAGACGCTTAACCGACTGAGCCATCCAGACACCCTATACCAGCTTTATAAGGTAGTTCTAATGCAGGTGATCCCTGGAGTGCACTTTGAAAAACACTGTCATAGGGGCTAATACAGAATTAGCCCTATGTAGAGTAGGATTATAAGTTGATTTCAACAATGAGGAGAGGAAGGATACTAAAGAAGAGCATTTGGAAAAGATGAGGATTTCATAATTCATGCTGTATCCATCTGTATCGCTAATTTGAGTGACTCCTACACCTTGACAGCAGCGAGATATATACAGATAATGGGTCATATCTTTCTTTATGAATAATATTTACTCCTACACAGACCAGAATCTATAGTTGAGGATTTGACTATGTCAGTGACTATGATATGTTACTGGCATGACTAATCAATTTTGACAATTTCAGAGAGAATATGGAAAAGAGAACACAGGCTGCTCCTTTTAAAAAATTTTCCTATTTTCCTATTAACAAATACAACTCCATTTTGTCTCTTTTTTTTTTTTTAAGATTTTATTTATTTATTAGTTAGAGAGAGAGAGAGAGAGCAAGCACAGGCAGACAGAGAGGCAGGCAGAGGCAGAGGGAGAAGCAGGCTCCCCGCCGAGCAAGGAGCCCGATGCGGGACTCGATCCCAGGACGCTGGGATCATGACCTGAGCCGAAGGCAGCCGCTTAATCAACTGAGCCACCCAGGCGTCCCTATAAGAGTACCTTTATGTAGTAATTATTATTTATTCAGTCTACATGCATGGATTTATAGATTTATGGGCTACTATTACAAGGGGTATATTGAACAGAAAGTGTACTTTTATATAAGGATTGTGTGCATACATAATCAATTCATTCATTCACTCAACATGTATGAATTGAGCTCTGATTATGTTGCCAAGAATTTTGATAAGTGCTGAGGATGCACTAGGTAGCAAAACCAGGAAAGAAAAAAAGATGAATGCATATGAAAGAACTTGTATTAGTTTCCTAAGACTGCTATAACAAAGTATCATAAACTGGGTGGCTTTAAAAAAAAAAATTATTCCCTCATAGTTCTGAAGGCCAGTAGTCCAAAACCAACCTGCCAGCAGAGACATGCTCCCTCAGAAAGCTCCAGGAAAATCCTTCCTTGCCTCTTCCTAGCTTCTAGTCGTTGTCTGCCATCCTTGACAATCCTTGGTTTATAGTTGCATCACTCCAGTCTCTGGCCTCATCTCCACAGGACTGCCTTTTCTCTGTATGTGTCTGTGCGTGTTCATAGCCATCTTTTAAGGACACCAGTGCCTGCTTTAACCCAGTATGATCTCATGTTTACTTGGTTCTATCTGCAGACTCTATTTCCAAATAAGGTCACATGCAGAGTTATCAAGAGTTAGGACTTACACATATCTTTTTGGAGGACACTTATCAAAATGTAAGGCAGAAATAATATCTCTCTTAATCATCAAGTTAACCGTTAAGTTACTTAACCATCAAGTTACCGTAACCATCAAGTTAGCTTTCCTTTTTAATAGATTTTATTTATTTTTTTGAGAGAGAGAGAGAGATAAAAAGAGTGTGTGTGCACCCAGGCGTGGGCGCGCAAGCGAGCATGGAGGGGGAGGGGCAGAGGGAGAGGGAAAAGCAGACTCCTAGCTGAGCAGGGAGCCCAATGCAGGGCTCCATCCCAGGACCCTGAGATCATGATCTGAAAGCAGACACTTAACGACTGAGCCACCCAGGCACCCTTCAAGTTAGTTTTAAAACACAATTTAAAAATAGTTGTCTATTTAACTATTTAATTCAGTCAAATGGGAGTGGAGACAATGGGAATAAGAGATGGTGCAGGGCAGGAGTTGTAGGATTTGGGACACCCAGGGACGGGAAAAACCCTTTGGAAGAGGAACTGGAATGGGCCAACAAAACATCTTTACAGTTCCATGGAGGGTCTGTAGTCTCTTGGTTAAGGCAAACTATTCCTACTTTTGTGGAGGAGACACTAACCTGGACTGCTTTTTCCCTTGGAAGAGGTAGTATAAACCAACATACATCCTCCCTGACTGCCCTATTCCACTGAGACTGCAGAAAAATAAGGTACTCAGCTTCTCCGCACCCCACCCCCACCCTGCCCTCCGCTTCCTGCCCTTTCGAACCTTGGCCTCAGCCAACCTTCCTTAATGTGAGATCTGTTTCAGCCCAGGAACATGATTCTCAAGGCATATTTCTATGTCTTTGGCTTCCTACCAGGCTGTCTCTTTTCCAGAGCCAATATATTCATGAAGATGGCACAGTGACTGTGGTTAAGATTCCA
Organism: Taxidea taxus jeffersonii; assembly: GCA_003697995.1. Lineage (NCBI taxonomy): Eukaryota > Metazoa > Chordata > Mammalia > Carnivora > Mustelidae > Taxidea > Taxidea taxus. The sequence continues at coordinate 53,266 of RCUC01136644.1, forward strand.
TTTTATTGTATCTATTAGCATTATTATTTTTATTTATTTATTTATTTATTTATTTGTTAGAGAGAGCGAGAGCGAGCACAGGCAGACAGAGTGGCAGGCAGAGGCAGAGGGAGAAGCAGGCTCCCTGCCGAGCAAGGAGCCCGATGTGGGACTCGATCCCAGGACGCTGGGATCATGACCTGAGCTGAAGGCAGCCGCTTAACCAACTGAGCCACCCAGGCGTCCCTATTAGCATTATTTTTTAAAAAGTATAGTAACAGATTCTGAATCAAGAGCTCTAGGAGGAACCCATATTTTCCTACTGGTGACATGAGAAGCGGTAACAGAAGTTCTGTCTGGCAATATATGTAAAAGCAATTTTAGTTGCTACATAGAGAGCTAGCCCTCAGTTAACAAGTAAATTTGTTTTCATTTGCCTTCAGCTGCACACAGCTGGCTTCTTCCCTTGCCCCTACAGAGAGGCTCAGTGTCCCCCTTCTGTCTTCCCCCTTCAGCCTATAAAAACCCACTTTCAAAAAGCATTTGATAATCTCACTTACACAGTTGTGTTAATGGCTGGTAAATGGCAAAAGGAAGTTTGGAGAATGTGGATGAAAGCACACTTAAGTAGGAATCTTGTTTAGATTCTATTGTACCCTAGTGTTGAAGGGACATGCTCCTAGACTTTTGGGGGCAGGAATGCCTAGGTTTTTTAATCCAAGCTCCATCACTTATTAGCTGTATGATCAAAAACCTTAATTAATGTAGGTGCTCCTAAAGGTCCTTTTCTTGAAAGTGGATATTGTAGTACCTACTTTACCAGATTATTTGTCAGATAACACAGTACTTGACATAAAGGAAGGGCCTGAAAGGATAATCGTGGTAATTTGCTAATACAAGAGGACTCAAGATGTTACACTCTTTAAGAGAGAATTCCTTTGCCTTTTTGCCCAACCAGTTAGTGAACATTTGCTTCTTCTAACAAGCATTAAGCAGCGCTGTGGTTCTGATGAGCAGTGACAGCTTTCCATAGAACTAGCTCTTAACAAGCTTGCCTGTAGGCAGATTTAGGAAGGCAGAAATGCCCTGGGAGAAAGACAGGATGTGTCCCCTCTGGAATAGTTTCCACCCCCCAGCCAGGGAGCTCTTTGACCAGTTGCCACACCGCTGCTTCTCCAGGGTCCTCACCTGTTTCAAGAGCCTTAGGCTTACGCAAGAGGCAGAGAGAAACATGGAAACAGAAAAGAGACAAGCAAACCACCTGGACTGTAATTTTGTTTCTTTTCTCTTATCAGGCTCTCTCTTATCTCTGAAGATTCCATGTTTTCAACGGTTAAGTTAGTGCCTTGGAAGTTGCTTGTCCCCATCTTCCATCCAGTCTCTCCCATGGGACACTGGCATGCAATCATAACTATTTTTCAAGGTTATATGGGGTCATCCTTCATTAGACTGGAGTCCCCCCCAAAAAGAGGACCATGTATCTCATACATTCATTCATTTGTTCATTCATTTATATATCATTCATCACTGTAAGATTAATAATAATGGTTAATATTGATTAAGCTCTTCCTGTATGCCAGATAACTTGCTAAGATTTTCCCATATTATCTAATTTATTTTATCCCAACAACTCTGTGGTGTAGGTACTATTTATATTTCATTTTCTTAAAAAAGATGTATTTATTTATTTGAGGGAGAGGGAGAGAGAGAGCAGGAGGAGGAGGAGAGGGAGAGAGAATCCTTAAGCAGACTCCCCACTGAGCATGGAGCCCAATGCAGGGCTTGATCCCAGGACCCTGAGATGATGACCTGAGCTGAAACCAAGAGTTGGATACTCAACCGAGCCACCCAGGCACCCCTGTATCTCATTTTTTAAAATGAGGAAATTGAGGTATAGATATTACCTGTCCAGCCACATGACTAGCAAGTGACAGAATCTGGTTTCTACATTTTGCCCAAGTTGGTGCTAAGGAGATACTGAGTAGTATAAAAGACACACAAATGATAGTTCTTGTCCTCCAGGAACTTAAAACTTAGATGGGTACATAAGACAAAACAAGCAGCCATGTATGACAGAATATAACTAAATATTTAAATAAATCTAACTGGACAAAGGAAACTAGCGGTGTGGGGGTAGACCATTAAAATTAGAGCTCTTAAGCTCGAAGAGATGAAATCAAGGCTTCTGCAAAGGTACAGGTTGGGGGGGAAGGGGAGGAAGGAAGGCGGGAGGTGTATGGCTGTGGCAGGTAGGCATGCCTATCACCAGGCAGAGTGCTGGGAGTTACGGCCCAAGGTGACTGGGTGGGCTGGAGTGTTTGGGAAGGAAGTTTAGAGCCTTCTTTCAAACAGACTGTGTAAAGTTGCTCAACCTTTCTTAAGAAGAGTGTGGTACAGTCAAAACTGTGACTTAAGAGGATTAAGAAGTGTCAAGAAGGAGAATAGGAATCTCAAAAGCTAGTTAGGACATTTCTTGAGCAGTCTAGGAATGATATAAAATTCTGGACTAAACTAATGACAGTATAAATGGCCAGGAAGAAACAGTATAAATTTCAAAGGAAGAGCTGATTGAACTTTGTGATTGATTAGTTATGAGTGATAAGGAAGAAGATGGAATTTTTAAAATATCTTGTAGGGTGTGAACTGATGAACCAGGGAAATGGTAGTAATAAAACCAGAAAGTTAGTGAAGGAAGATGTATCTAGTTGTAGACATTTTAAATGTAAGTACTGCAGATATCTGGATGAATGTTCAGTTGGAGCAGGAAATGTGTGATTAGAGCACGGGAGAGGAATTAGGATTTTTCAAATAAAGTTGCTGTTACCTAAGGAATAAACATGCCCATGCCTGCATGTGGATGGACTGGGGCTACTCATGTGCTTTCAAGACAATTCCCCATTACGTATCTTGCATTTCTGCACATCTTGTGAGTGAAGTACTGACTACCCATTCGTCCAAAATATCTTTTCAAGGATGTTTGTGTAACAAATAGCCACGGAAGACAGACATGATGCCTCTGTCTAAAGAAAAAACCACACATGCTTACTGTCCAGTATAACAAAGATGATGTCTCCCTATAGAGCAAAGAGCAGGCATGTTTACTGCCCATTATAAAAGATTTGGTTTCCCTGCGTTCAGAGTTCCTCTACTGTAACACAGCCCACAGGCACCCATTTGGGCCCATCTACATTGTTCCCAGCACACTAGGGAGTAGTGGAAGCCAATGTCAGTGTGCTAAATCTCATGCTACTTGCTGTGCTGTGGGCAATACAGTCTTTTGTCTCTGGCGCAGAGTCTTCTACCAGCATCCGTGAAACTGTGTCAAGATAATCTGTTAGCCTGTCAATTTGGTAAAATCTTAGACCTCTTTGCAGTTCTTTAAAGTTAGATGAGGAGGTCTTTTAGAAGGGACAACCAGCTCTGCTACTGAGGGAAGGCTCCAGGAAGTGATACTCTTCATTAAATCTCCTTGTATATCATCTTGTATCAATCTTATTGGACCATAAAGATTCCTGCTATAGACTGAATGTTTTTGCTCCCCTCAAATTTATGTGTTGAAATCCTAACCCCCACAATATTATGAAGGTGATTAGGGTAGGGAAGGTAATTAGGTCATGAATGGGATTAGTGTCCTTATAGAGGAGACCCCAGAGAGCTCCCTCCCCGCCTCTACCATGTGGGGACACAGTGGTTCCAATGAACCAGGAAGTGGCTTCTCCCCAGAATTCATTCATGTTGGCACCTTGATCTCAGAATTCCAGTCTCCAGAACTGTGAGAAGTAAACTTCTATTGTTTACAAAAGCTACCCAGTCTATAGTAGTTTATTCTAGCAGCCCACACTGACTAAAACAATCCCTGTGGTTAAAACTTTTCCCACTGGGAAAAGTTAGGGTTATAAGGGTTACCTTATAGTCTAGCCCCCTGCTTTCAGACTAAGTGTCCCCCTACTGTCCAAACAACATGGCCAGAGAGGTCACAATATATCTTGAGCCCTTCACTTCAGGGTCAGGGTAGAAAGAAGTGAGGACTGAGCAAGATTGGCCAAAAGAAATTGAGCCTGGCTGTAGGAGGGTGCCCTATGCAATGTAGGTGGAGAAGGGGGCCATCTGACTAGCTTAGGCTTGATTCTAGGTGAATAGTAGAGACCTTGAAGTAAAAAGTGCAGTCAGTACACAAGCCACGTAGACTGAACTACTGCTGTCCTTAGAAGGTAGGCTAGCTCCTGGCTGAGTTATTATTGTGTGGCATTATTAAAAGTGGAAAGTAGTGAATTCAGTTCAAGTCAGTTGGTTCAACACTTATTACATGTTTACTGCTAGGGACTGTGTGATCTACTGGGGAAATAACAGTATCTTAAGGATACAGAAATAAATATGATAGAGCATAACACATGCAATAATAAAGATACATGCCAGGTATAGAGAAGAAGAGTCAGTCATTGGTTTGGGGGGAACAGAAGGAAGTAGCCAGAAAAGGACCACTGAGAAGCAGACCCAGGTGTAGCATTTCAAAGGATAAACAAAATGAATGGGAGTTTTCCTAGGAGTATGGAGTGTTTGGATACATGGGTCAGCCCAGAGTTTGGGGGACAAACTCTGGAAGGACACTGGAGGAATTAAGTAGTTAACAGCAGGTAAAATGTTCCAGGATTCAGGGTCAGACTCTGAACCCAGGACAGAAATAATCTACTAAAAAGGAAACCGAGGGGGACCTGGCTGGTTCAGTTGGTGGAGCATGTGACTCTTGATCTTAGAGTCATGAGTTCAAGCCCCACATTGGGGCTACTTAAAATTAAGAGCCTACTTAAAATTAAAAAGTTTTTTTTAAAAAAGGAACCCTGGCTCAGTGGGTTAAGCCTCTGCCTTCGGCTCAGGTCATGATCTCAGAGTCCTGGGATCAAGCCCCGCATCAGGCTCTCTGCTCAGCGGTGAGCCTGCTTCCCCTCTCTCTCTCTCTGCCTACTTGTGGTCTCTCTCTCTTTCTCTGTGTCAAATAAATAAATAAATAAAATCTTTAAAAAATAATAAATAAATAAATAAGGAAACCGAGGCAGAATCTAGTCATGTGACAGGGCAGGGCAGAGGCAAGGAATAAGTAGGCATGAGTGAGCCTGACAATGCCAAAGCTGACCATGGGTGTGTGGGTGACAGGCTTCTGATCCTGTGACTAATTCAAGACCTTCTGGGGTGGAAAAACTCATTTTGAAAGTGTCTGCTTTCTGCTCTGTGTGGGCTCAGGGACAGGGAGACCAGGCCTTCTGGAGTGACTCTCCCAGTGACTTTTGCTGAGTGAGGCTGGGTCAATTCCTTCTTCATGAATTCTACCATGCTCAGGCTCTTGGTTCTCTGGATTATGAAAACAGCTTCCTAACTGGTTTCTCAGCTGTCTGATGCAACTCCTCTGATCCATCTTCCAGACAGCCCTAGGGGTGTTTTCCTAAATAGCAGATCTGATGATGTCACTTTCCTGCTGCAGAGCCTGCAGTAGCTGCCCATTGTTGGCCCCTGCTCTTTGACGAGGCCCTCACAGTGTGGCCCTGCTAGGGCAGATGTTCTGAGAAGATAATGAAGCTGAAAGGTCAAGGCTCCCCACATTCAGGTCCTGGGAGGCTCCTGTGAGTGTGTTTATATGGCCATTTTATATTCATTTTTGCAAAAAGGGCCCCCC
>RCUC01136645.1:0-91194 GCA_003697995.1 Taxidea taxus jeffersonii
TGGGTGGGAGAAGAGGAGGACCCTTATTGAGAGAAGGGACAAAGGGTGTCGCAGGGAGACTTGAAGGTCCAATAGAAAAGTCTGTGATTGCTATGCAAGATGGGACACAGAATCTTACTCAAGAAAAGCAAGCCCTCCTCTGTGTGAGACATTGATATTCTGGTGTGGTTTTTAATTTCCCATCCCTGGGATTAGGTATGTCAGGGAGGAATCCTCTGGCCGCTTTCTCTCAATACATCCCAAAGCTTTTATTTTGTTACCAATTTCCCTACATTGTGTGCTTTCTTTGAGAATCATAACCGTGTGAATATTTGACAACTGAATGGTACAAACGTCTTGAAACACACAGTTTTCCCCAGAGCTGCATTTCATACTATAATCCGAGGTGATCTCGGTTGCCAGAAACGTTCACGCTGTTAATGGATTTGGAGGGAAGATGCTGGTAATGAGATTTTCAAATGTGAATTGTTTTGCTTTCAAATGCAGGGTGAAACCCAACAAAATATTACCTTAGACACACTGCTGTAGTAAGTCCAGCTGATAAAATGAATGTTCCGTGTGTGTTTCCTATGGGCCTTTTTCTGTTTCAAACAATAGCTAGAAGGGGAATGGTCTTGTTTCTTGTGGGATGGGCTCTTGAGCCCAAGACAAGGAATTCCTCTGTATAGTGGGGCACATGCTTGGCCTCTTTGTGTCTGTAATGTTGAGAAGTTGATTGATTTCATACATTCATTCAAAAAATATTTATCAAGAGCCTACTATGCACCAGGCTCTGTTTTGTGCACTGAACAGTACAGCAATGAACAAAATAGCTAGGTCTCTGTCATCACAGGACCTACAACCTGGTGGGACACATATACACAGTAAACAAATAAACACAAATATTTAAATGTCAGGTGGCGGGACGCCTGGGTGGCTCAGTTGGTTAAGCGGCTGCCTTTGGCTCAGGTCATGATCCCAGCGTCCTGGGATGGAGTCCCACATCAGGCTCCTTGCTCGGCAGGGAGCCTGCTTCTCCCTCTGCCTCTGCCTGCCACTCTGTCTGCCTGTGCTCACTCCCATTCTCTCTCTCTCTCTCTCTTTCTCTGACAAAAATAAATAAATAAAATCTATAAATGTCAGGTGGCAGTAACAGCCTTGGAGAAAAATAAGACAAGGTAACGGTTAGAGAGTGAATGTACAGGTTCTATTTTAATTAGGGTATCAGGGTGGGCCTCTCTGAGGAGGTGACCTTTGAGATGAGAGTCCGAGGAAGAAAAGAAACTGAAAGCCAGTGACTGAACTCTTGAATGATAGAGCCAGACTTGGGGTCTAGCTTTATCTGATTCTAGGTTGATCCCCTTCTGTAGCATCACCCACCCTCATGAGGAACCAGAAATAATTACTGGGGCAAGGCCAGAAGCTGCAGATGATGTCAGCTCTAGAGAAGAGAGCTGCTAGGTCTGAAGGAAGGGATGCTATAATATGAAGGAAGGAAGCTCAGGCAGGGCCAGGCAGTTGTACTGGACCCCATCAGCCTGGCCTACCTGCCCCCCACACCTCAGGCTCCGCAGCTGGGCTCCCCCCCTTCCCTGCCCGAGGGCCAGCCAGCCCCTCCAACTGCCTTCTCCAGCTCCATGAATGGCATACAACACCTGCCCAGTTACTCAAGCATGACTTGCCACGTCCCCCTCAGTTCCCTGTTCTTCATTTGTGATTCCCTCAGGACCTCCTTGAGAGCACATGTGAGTGTGAACAGCTTGACCTATAAGGAAGTCTCCCCACAGGGCTGACAGCCTTCCTTGCTAAGCAGCAAGTCCATTTTCTGGGAGCTGGGGTAGAGGAACTGATTGCCAATGAGCAAAGAATCTCATGAGTGGGGAAATATTTTCTCGTATCCACACATACACCATCTTTCCCATGCCGAGGTGTGACAATAGAGCCCCTTCCAGAAAGGCAATGTCTAAATCAGTTCTCCAAGTGTATATGATGATGATCTCACCAGTTGGAGTGCATCCTCACAGGAGAAAGGCTGAGTACTTTGAAATTATGAAATTATGTGAGTTTCATTGCCCTCCCCTCTGAGCAGCCAGAGGGGTAGGAGAATTCACCACTCTCTCCCCAACTTTAAGCATAGATGGAACAATATAAATGTTGAAATGTATGATGGATGAGAATGAATGACCTTGATTCTCCAAACTAAGAGTCTATGACGAAGGCTTGTGATGTTCTGGATCCCATCTTCTCAGCTCCCTGGTTCAGCACAATGGTAGTAGGCGGTTCCCTACAGGGACTAGTGTCCCACATCAGGTGGCCACCCTGTCCCCTGGAAGGCCACTTAGCTGCCCTATAGGCAATGAGAACTGAATGGGAGTCAGCACCCCAGGGACACATGTCAACCACTGGGAGACAGGGGTTGATGACTAAATTCTCCACCTCCCCATCCTCTGTGGGATAATCCTCTCTCTCTGAAGAGAGGTAGAGAGAGAGGAGAGAGTGAGGGAGAGAATCTAAAGCAGGCTCCATACCCAGTCTGAGCCCAGGGTGGAGCTCGATCTCACAACTCTTCTGAGCAGGAATCATGAGTTGGATGCTTGGCCAACCGACCACCCCCCCCAGGTGCCTGAATAATTCTGAAGTGCATTCTATAGGGCCCTTTATAAGGTCCCCAGTGGGACAAGCCCTAGCCCCCTCATCAGTACCCTGCTCGTTAATGCACCCATCACCGGCTTTCCTCCCACCCATCTGGCTTTCTCTGCTCCCTCACCATGCTCCCTAGAATCGCCTCCCACATAAACAACCTGCACCCAGGTTCTCTTCTCCACCTCTGATTTGGGGGAAACCTGAATGAAGGGTCCCATGGGGGCTCTACTTGGAGGGCCTATTCGACCCCCTAGCGGTCAGAGTTTGCTTTGGTTTTTCTGATAGCTGGCCCAACCTCTACAAACTCCCAACCAGGCAGTGGTCCCCAAACAATGCCCCTGAGGACTGGTCCTCCACATCAGAACATCAGCCATCATTTCTGACATGTTTTTTCTCAGATAGAAAAAACTGGAAGGACTTACCACTTGATACAAATGGCATGGGGAATTCTTCCCTCAGCCCCCAAATCTGGGTGGGTAGAGGTCATATCAAAACACTTATTGAACCATTCAGGGAGCACAATCCTCTTGAAATTGTATCACAATCTCTTTTAAAGGGGCTGGCAGAATGGAACCCAGAAGGGTGCCACTTGCAAAGGCAGCCATTTGAGACCTGCCAGCTACTGATTCCAGAAATACCCGTCCACCCTGCTGCCGAGCTGCCCGGCCAGCCCGGGGTTCACCGAGGCGATAGGATGCAGAGACCCGCTAGACGAAGCCCTCCTCTGGAGAGAAAGGAAGCCTAGCCCAAGAACCCTTTCATTCTGCCTTCTGCAAGCCTCTGCCTTTCATCTAGCTGAGTGGTGAGTCCGAAGAAACAGAAGTGGCTCTTTTGAAGTGTCACGTCTGAAACAGGCGCTGGGTGTTAACGGGCCAAATGCCTCTTGGAAAGGAGTTGAAAACGCAGCCAGAGGGAGCGGCGAAGTGCTTTGCCTTTTGGGTGGGCCAGGTGCCGAGCATGCTGGAGCCCACGGTAAGGAGAGGTCTGCAGAGGAAGGGGTTTGGTGTGGCCGACAGTAGAGGTGCCACCTCAAAGCCCCGCAGCCCACCCTGGAGGTCATTTGCTGACCAACATCTCCATAAACACTAACATCTTCTCCGCCGGAGGCTTTCCGCTGGCTGCAGGGGCTTGCTGGGCCCGTGTGGCAGGCCACAGGGCAGAGAAGTCCCAGCCTCCAGAAAGACGCTCCATCAGTGGGGCACAGGAGTCGGTGCATAAATGCCCCGGCTTCCCTGCCCCTTGCTGGACAGTCCAGGCCGTGTCCCACATGCTCTGTGGGATCCCCACTGAGAAGAGCCCAGAGGCCCCCAGGAGAAGGCTCTTGCTAACGCCCTATTAGCTGTGCCCTTCTCTCTCCCTCTCACCTCCGCTGCCTTCCTGGGGGTCATATTCCAGATGAACCTCCTGTACCCAGTCCTGGTCTTCAGATCTGCTTTTTGGAAGAACCAAGCTGAGACAGCAGGGAAACCGGCACGTATGTGAGGAGGCTGCCGGCAGCTTGTTCCTGTTTCTGGCAGGTGTCAGAATGGGAGAACAGCCAATTCAGGGATGTGGGGCAGAGATAATAAGGCTCTAGGGGAAAGAGTTCAGTGGCCCCTGGGGAAGGGGCCTGGCCAATGTCACCCCAACGATAAAGTCTGGTTGCACAAAAGCTTCCCAAGAGAAAAACACATTTGAGAACCCTGTGTTACTCTGGTATGGATGCCTTCACACAGTTCAGCTAAGTGGCTTCAGCAACAAAAATTCACATTCTCACAATCCTAGAGACCACAGGTTTGCAGTCAAAGTGGTAGGAGAGCTGATTTCTTCTGAGGCCTCTCTCTGTGTCTTGGCATGGTTTTTCCTCTTTACATGTCTCTGTCCTAATCCCCTCTTCTTATAAGGACTCCAGTCATACTGAACAAGGCCCACATATGACCTTGTTTCACCTCCATTAGCTCTTCAGCGGCCCTACCTCAAACACAGCACCCTCTGAGGTCCTAGGGGTTGACTTCAACATAGGAACTGTTTATGGGAGGGGACACAATTCAACCCATACAGACCCCAAGAGATGCCCACCTCCAGGCTGAGCAGAGAAGGACTCTAACTCTGCCATTTGCCGGATTCCTGGATGTGGCAGCTCTTGGTTAGGGAGCAGAGTGATGAAAGATAATGAGGCCTGAAATGAGCCTGTCAGAAACGAGGAGGAGGCAGGAGAGGAGGGCGTGAAGCCTAAGCCACAGCAACTATTTGACCCACCCGTGAATCTGCTCCTATTTCTATGGAAATGAGCTCATTATGGTTACATCTTTTCCAGCTCCTGGTTGATTCATGAAGTGGTTTCAAATGTTGGTAATCACTTCATGAATCACTGACAAACACGAAAGCCAACTATCTAGCACTTGGGCTGCCGCCTTTCCTGATGAGCATTCCCGCCATGATTTGGGGCGTCCCCCTCTCAGCAAACAGGTGTGCAGATGAGAAAAGTCCTTGTTCATGTGCCAAAGTCTCCTGCTTCAGTAATTCCATGCTGGCTCTTCTGTCCAGCATTGAATCTCCCCCATACATTTAATGATCATTCATGATTTAACTCTGAAAGATCACCTTGAAACCCTCATGACTTCAGGCATAAAGTGACCAGTCATCAAGTTTTATGGCACTGCTCGTAGGGAAAGGAAGATGGCGCCTCTCAAGGCTGTCACGGCATCCAGGTCTCTGCCCAACAGAGAGCCTGCTTCAGCCCAGACTCTAAACAAGACATGGCCATTCTCTCAGGCCAACCACAGTCCTCAGAGAGAAAAAAAAAATGAAAGGATCAGATTGGAGAGAGATGAGGAAGGCTGCCACACCACATCTGGATAGTAGAGAGAGACACATAAGATAAGCCTCCAGTGCTAAAAGCTGCTTGGGTACTCAAGACATGGAAACCAGCAACTTGGAAACAGAGTCTCCTTAAAACCAGACACAGACAGATGTTCCTCCCAGATACCTCCTTGCCCCTTGCTGGACAATCCAGCTGGAAAACCCAGCTCCCTGTCTCCCTTCACTCACCCCACCTCACTCACCTGGCCACCCCTCAGAAGAGCCCCATGGGCACCTCTGCTGGCCTTCGCTGTTGTATTGTCCTCTGTGGCACCTAGCACCAACCCTGGCCTTATGGATCCATCTACTGGCTTCCTGTCTTCCCCCAAAGAGCAAGCAAACTCTGCAGGGCTGAGGGCTCTGTCTGCTTTGTTCTCTGCTGTAGCCTCACGCCTACAACAGTGTTTGGCACACACAGTAGATGCTTAATAGATAGTTGCAGAATAAATAAGTGATTTAAGTGTGCCAAGAACTGTCCTGAACATAAAGAAGAGAATCTGTGGAACTTGAAAGAAGAGGAATGTTGTCTGTGTGATCGCTTCTCTCTCTACCCCAGGTGCAAATGTATGGGTCTCTTGAATCCTTGGATGGGTAGGAATATTCCAGGTAGACGAGGAGGGGACAGAACTCCAGGATGACAGACTCACTCACACAAAAGCGTATAGATCTGAGAAGAGGAAAGCCTCACGGGAGCCTGAAGAGAAGGAAGCAGAGATGGAGTAATGTGGCTGGGATAACACAGGTCTGCACCACCACACCAAGCTGGCTTCCCAGAAGGGGTGGGGAAGAATGAGGGGGGCTCCGAAGGAGGAAGGATGAGGTGAAATGGATTTCTTTGAAAGGCCATCCACCATGGACAGCAGCTGGAAAGATGGAGTGTTGGGAAGGGAAAAGGAGGGGCAGCCACCACTAAGAGATTTTTGCAGAAGTCCATCTGGTACACGAAGAGCCTAGGGTTTGGGCTGAAGGACGGGGGATGGTGCAGAGAGCTGGACTGGCTGGCATGGGGGGAGTCATGGCTGAGGCGGTGGGTGGGGCCAGGAGGACTGCTCTGGCACTCCGCCAGGCCTCCTCTCCCTCTGCACACCCCTCTGGCATGACCTCAGAGGAGATGTCCTGAGTCCAAGACTGGACCCCACTTCCCCATCCAGCAGGAGATGCCCCTCAAGCACTGTCCCCTCCTCCTGCTTCCTGGTGTCTGGTGACCATTCTTCCCTAGCTTTCCTGTTTTCCTGTCCCCGTCACATCCCAAGCATCTCTTCTTTGTCATTTCAGAATATCTTCCGTCAGAGCCCCAGCCAAGGGTGCTTATCTTCCCGGCAGCCTCCACCCACCCAGCAGCCTCCACCTGCCTGGCAGCCTCCTGAGCTCCTCCATCGTCCTCCTGAAAGCACAGCCCTGCATTCCTTACAGTTTCCTCATCCACAAAGCACTTAGCTCAGGCTGGTTTTCAGCTTCAAATAAGTTTCTGAAATGCCTCCTTTGAAAACAGCCTCCCTCATTGCAACAATATCCAGGTAGTTTTTTCAGCCACTGTCTCTGTAGACCAGGGTATGCCCTGATGAAGTCAGGTGTGTGTGTGGCCAACACCCCAGGGGGCACCAGTGTGTCCTGGATGGGAACTATCTCACCTGTAATCAGTTTACTGGGTTTGGGGCCCAAATTTCCTCTGAGAAGTGTCAGCCTGAAAGGCTTTGCCTGCCCCTCCTCTCAGAACACACCTGTGCTTTGACCAACCCCAGACATCATTTCCCAGAATTCTGCAGGGCCCAAGAGAGCCTTGGTTAGGAACCAACACTCACCATCCCAGGACAAAACCAAATGTTAACTTTATTTTAAATCACTGGAAGGTGACCAATGTGTTTAACAAGATAAAAGAGATGATTTCAACAAATAATTATTGCAAGCCTACTAGGTTCCAGCTGAGAAAGCTGACCATCAGCTGTCCCCATGTGGTGCACATATTGGGGGGGGGGGCGAGGCTGGAAGAAAGATTGAAAATAAATTGCCCACCCTTTGATGTGATCAGTACAATACCGCGAGTATATGAAAGGTACTCAGCTGAGCTATGGGGGTTTTGCCTACCAACATAGGTTTTATTTTTAATTTTTTTTAAGATTTTATTTATTTATGGGACGCCTGGGTGGCTCAGTTGGTTAAGCGGCTGCCTTCGGCTCAGGTCATGATCCCGGCGTCCTGGGATCGAGCCCCGCATCGGGCTCCTTGCTCGTCAGGGAGCCTGCTTCTCCCTCTGCCTCTGCCTCTGCCTCTCTCTCTCTGTCTCTAACAAATAAATAAAATCTTAAAAAAAAAAAAAGATTTTATTTATTTATTTGTCAGAGAGAGAGAGCACAGGCAGACAGAGTAGCAGGCAGAGGCAAAGGGAGAAGCAGGCTCCCTGCTGAGCAAGGAGCCCGATGCGGGGCTCGATCCCAGGACGCCGGGATCATGACCTGAGCCGAAGGCAGCCGCTTAACCAACTGAGCCACCCAGGCGTCCCTTTATTTTTAATTTTTAAATGGTAAAAACCCAATGCTAGTGAAGACATGGTAAATTTTGCACACTGTTGTGAGAGCAATATGAACATGCACTCAAAAAATTAGAACAGTGTGCATGTTATTTTCTTTTCCCCCGACAATTGCTCTCCTAGAAATTCATGCAAAGTCATGAGTCAAAGGAGCAAAGATGCTTAAGCATATTCAGTATATCATTTTCTAATAGAAATGGCCCAGGTAATTGAAATACATCAGCCCAACGATATAGTATGTAGTTATTTAAAATAATTATGGAGACAACTAACTTGAACTCTATTTGGGATCTACTTTCAGGTAAAAGAAAGAATAACCAATGCAATGTTCATTCGCTGCCTATGGTCTCTGCATTCATCTTCTGTGGGTTATGCTCAAAACATCAACAGTCTGGAAGGCCTTCCTCTCCCAGCTCCCATTCAACTCTCAGAATGTCAAGAGAGAGCTTTATTTTAAGTCACTGGAAGGTGACCAATGTGTTTAGCAAGATAAAAGAGATGATCTCAACAAATAATTATTGCAAGCCTACTAGGTTCCAGCTGAGAAAGTTGACCATTGGCCGTCTCCATTTGGTGCACATATGGAGGCAGGGGGTGCTGGAAGAAAGGTGGCTGTGAGGGTTGACATTTTGGTTCCCATTTTGTAGATATGGTAACTGAGGCCCAGGACATTGAATGACATGCACATAACATGTGCATCAAGGACCAAGTGCTCTGACTCAGGTCTCCGAACTCCCAACCCAGTGCTCTTTCCTTTCGTCCATGGGCTTACTCAGGTCTCCAAACTCCCAACCCAGTGCTCTTTCCTGACTCCCATGGGCTTATTCCCAGTTCTCTTTCCTTATCCCCAGGTGCAGTGACCAGGAAAAAGTGCCAGGGCCCTGGGTGGAAGGGAAAAGGCTTGGGCCACCTGTCTGCTACTAGAGAAGGCCATGAAGAAGGCCACAATGCCTCGCAAAATACCCTAGTGCATTTTCTCCCCAAGACATCCCAGCGGGTCAGTAGGGATGAAAGGAGTGCCTCTATTCCAGCTAAAGGCAAGCTTACTAATAGGAGGAATATGTAACCGAACGTTGGGACTTATGCAACCGTATGACTGGGCAAGGCACGGGGAGATAGCAATAACCACCTTCATTGCCCCATTGAGGAGGAACCCCCAAATATAGGCATTCACTTGTCCACTCCTGCGCTGCACCCATTCATCCACTGACAGACTGTTAGGGCGTTTCCACAGCTTGGCTGTTGTGAATAACGCTGCAATGAACACAGGAGTGTAACGATGCGTTTGAGATCCTGACTTCAATTCTTCCAGTGAAATACTCAGAAGTGAGATGCTAGATCATATGACATTTCTATTTTTACTTTTTGAGGCACCTCCATACTGTTGTTTCCCATAGTGTCTGCCCTGTTTTAGACTCAGACCAACAGCATTCAAGGGTTCCAACTTCCAAATACATATACTAGAATATTATTCAGCCTTGAAAACAAAGGAAATCCAGCTCTGTGTACAGTAGAGATGAGCCTTGAGGACACTGTGCTAAGTGAAATAAGCCAGTCACAGACAGATAAATATTGCATGATTCCTCTTATAGGAGGCATCTAACAGAGTCAAACTCACAGAAGCAGAGAGTAAAATGGTGGTTTCCAGGAGCAAGGGGTCAAGGGGGTGAAGAGTTGCTATTCAACAGGTACAAGGTTTTGGTTAAGCAAGGTAAGTCCTGGAGATCTGCTGTACAACATTGCACTTAGAGTTAACACTGTATTCTACACTTAAAAATGTATTAAGAGGGGAGGTCTCATGTTAAGTATTCTTAACAAACACACACACACACACACACACGCACACGAGCTTGTAGGTACAAGTTAGACACCTGAACTTACTTCTGGTTTCCCCTTCATTTACTGCTGTGACCTTGGTAAGTCTGTTGACCTTTCTGTCTCTCTGTCTCCTCATCTATAAAATAAGAACTATAACAGTATTTGCCTCATAGATTTATCATGAAGCTCAATGTTTTTCTGATATTAATAAGGTCAGAAAAATTCCTGAAATACATTATACAGACATTGTCCTAAGTGCTTTATATATACTTCTCAATTTACATTCAAGATTCCCTCTGAAGAAGGAACTAGGATTTCTGTTTCACAGGTAAGGAAATTGAGGCTTTGGGAATTTAGGTTATTCACAGAAGAGGGGACCAGTGAATGGCATAGACAATAAGCTCTGCCAAAGTGTAGAGAAGGAAGAAATTCTGCTGGCTGGTATATTTTCAGACAGCTTCCTGGAAGAGATGGCATGGCGTCTGGGCTTTAAAGAATAGGGAAAACATGGACCCATCTTTTCAGAGTTCCTAATGAAGGGGATAAAGGCACAGTGTTGAGAGGATCTTTGAGTGTTTAAGAATAAAGAGATCAGGGGTTCCTGGGTGGCTCAGTGGGTTAAAGCCTCTGCCTTCGGCTCGGGTCATCATCCCAGGGTCCTGGGATCAAGCCCCACATCGGGCTCTCTGCTCCGCTGAAGAGCCTGCTTCCTCCTCTCTCTCTGCCTGCTCTGCCTACTTGTGATCTCTGTCAAATAAATAAATAAAATTTTAAAAAAGAAAAAAAGAATAAAGAGATCAATTGCAAAGGTGATGTCTGTGCTGGCCTTGAATGCCTGGCCAAGGGGTCTGAAGATGCTTCCTTGGCAGTGGTGAGTTAGGAAGGCTGTGGAGCAGGATTGGAAACAGTGTGTGAAGACATTCATCTGTTTACTTGATCAACAAAGCTGCATCAGGAACCCAGGACCGGTGCAGTTTTCATGCTGACCATTGCCACCTTCCCCTTTTCTGAAGAGGCTCTAAGTCGGGCTGGGAAAGCAGAAACAAAGGAGCCACATTTCCACCAGTCAAGGATGTCCCGCTCTAGCCCTGTGCCTTTGAATCACCTGAGGAGTTTCTTTCAAGCAGCTTCTGATCCAGTAAGTCTGGGGTGGGACCTCAGAGTCCGAATTTCTAGCAAACTCCCAGGTGACACGGATCCATGGACCACACTTTGAGCCATGAGGGTCTGACGTGATTGTATTCTTACTGATTGAATAACTGTAATCGCAGCAAGTAGCAAATGCCTGGTCCAGAGCAGGTGCTTCATAAAACATTTATTGACTCAGAAAAGTTTAATGACTTTCTCTCCTGCTATCACTGAGTCTGATGCAGGAGACCCGCACACGCCTGACAGGCCATTTCTTCCCCGAAAAACCACTTCCTATAATCTAAGAGTAGAATCCAATCTCCTGATCATCTCTCTCACTCTCTCTATGAATGGCTTTCAACCTTCAGGTCCTTTTCTTTTTATTGCACAAATGATGTATGTTCATCAAAAACAAATGGGGGAAAAGATAAGCAAAAAGAACAAGAAGAAACTGCAGTCTGATTCACATCCTTTCAGACTCTGTGCGTGTTTCAGAATAAAAACATACTCCACATTCTGATGGTATCTTCATGTCCTTACATTATGAGGAATATTTTTCCAAGTCAAAAAACATCCTTTTAATGGCTGTGTAATGTTTCATTATTTAAAAGTTTCATAGAGTACACATTTCACTGACATAAAAAATAGTGACCTTAAAAAAAATTAAGGTCCATGCTGAAGAATATATGGATAAAATGTTACATTTGCTTTAAAATGGTTCAGTGAATGAGGAAGTAGGAGGCAAGAGACAGAACAGGACAGCCCATGTGTGGGTCATTGTGGACCTGCATGCTGGATATATGTAGGGTGTATTATAGGACTCACATTTGTACATGCTGGTAACTTCCCACAATAAAAGTTTAAGAGAGGGGGCCTGGGTGGCTCAGTGGGTTAAGCCTCTGCCTTCGGCTCCGGTCATGATCTCAGGGTCCTGGGATCGAGCCCCACATCAGGCTCTCTGCTCAGTGGGGAGCCTGCTTCCCCACCCCCCGCCCCCACCTGCCTCTCTGCCTACTTGTGATCTCTGTCTGCCAAATAAATAAATAAAATCTTTTTTTTAAAAAAGTTTAAGAGAAAAAACAAGGTCCAAATGAGACCCAGGAAGAGGATTCTGAGACCAGGATAGAGGTGGAAAGTGCTGGAAGTCAGTTTTCCACCCCCAAAGAAAAAATCAGTGTTTCATTTAGGACCATTCAGCCTGTCACTTCAAAATCCCAAGGTCCTTGAGCTTCTAAATTGCCCTGGAATAATCTGCCTGTATTATTTCCTGTCCTGTCAGAATGGATTTGCATTTTAAGAGCATGTTCAATGTTATGACTAAATTGGAACTAATTGAGACATGTGGAGATGTGGAGGCAGGTTCTGGCCTCACTGGGGCTAACGTGGGGCCTTGCCCATGTAGAGCCCTGCAGACAGATGCAGGTCTGGAGAGCAGGGGGCATAGCACTGCCCTCTCTGTAAATTGTATGCACTTTGACCGGGTCAGTTCTCCTCAATGAGTCTCAGCCTCCCACTCTATAAGAGGAAAGGATTCAAACCAAAGGAACTTTACAACTTCTCTCTGCTCAAAAAGAGCCAGGTGCTACCCTGGGAACCCCTGTCACTACTCTGTTTTGCAATATGCAAATCAGCTCAGAATTTGGTAATTGGACAAAGCTGATGGGAGCAATTTAATAAACTTTGATAACATTGCACAAAGTAATTGTTCAATTATTTCAAACAGTTCAGTTCAGAAAGTACAATGAGGGTGGGGGGGTGGTCCTTAGAAATTACTTTTGCTTATTAATCATCTCGTCCAGTCGAAGCCAAATGAGAATGAAGACTGCGTGGGGGTGTTTTTGTTTTAATTCTGATTAACTGTACTTTCATCTGAACATTTTTAAGCTGTGCTTTGGTCTTTCTCATACGGATGTTGACTGAGTTCTGTTATCAGGATTTTAATTAACACCAGGTAGAGAAGGGGAAGCTGGATGACACGCTATTACTTCTGTTTGATTTAAAGTCAACGCTGGGGACTCTTCTTCGAGGAGCTGTTGAAATTGTCTTATCTCATGCATTCCAAGGATGGCTGTTTCATGTAAATGTCATTTCTGCTGTCCAAAATGTTACAACACACGCTAGCACAATAGAACTACTGTCTTGTTCTAAGAGACATGAGGGAGCCAGCAAGCTTTTGATCAAAGGCACGATTCAAACATCAAAGTAATACCTCTTCTGTTAAATTCAGGAATCGAGGCTCTGAATAAAGGAATGGAGACTTGGGTTTTATGATAGCCTAGCCTACTAGGCTGGAAAGTGCCGGAATTTCCAAGGTTTACTCCACCTGCAGAGAACTGGCTGGAAAGGAGCACTTGGCGATACAGGTACCTTTATGGCGTCCATCATCAACATGCGTGTGTCTCCATGTGTTCACCTGCCACTGAGAGCCTCTGGAGCAGGACACAGCTCAGGTCGAATCCACACTTGCCCTCCCACCCCCAGACCCCCATTTCTTCACATCTTCTCATCTATGAAATGGAAAGAATATCTGATGCACAGTGTGCGTGCGTATACACACACACACAAATGTATGCACATGCACACACATGTATACGTACATGTATATATACACACAATACATATACAGCACATAAGTGCACTTCAGTATGTTCAAATGACGGGTGTTTCGCAGCAGTAAGAAAGGAACTACTGCTAAACACAACAAAGAAAATGTCAAAAACATTATGTTGCAAGAAAGAGGCCAGACACTGAAAGGTATACATTGTGTCATTTAGTTTGCATTAAGTCCTAGAACAGGAGGTCAAACACTACAATCTTAGAAGTCAGAATAATGGGTGCCTCAGCAGGGGACAGTGCTGGGCCAGAGAGGACCTGGGAGAGCCTGCTGAGCGGATGGCGAAGCCCTGTATCTTGCTCAGGGTGCTGGGAGGTGTACATGTGAAAAGAGTCACCAAAATACACTCCCTGAAATGTATACCTCATGTAAAAGACTGCAGCAAAAATGTCACAGTATCTGATGTATAGAACGGTGGTGAGGAGAAGATGAAAAGAGTCCATGAAAGGTCCCAGCACGGCGGCTGAGCCAAGGAAGCAATGAAGGACCGCCATCATGACTGCTCACGCTGTTCTCATCATTAGCATTACCATCCTGGCGAAGGTGCAGCTGACCCAGAAATTGGGGTCAAAGTTCAGCACATAAGGCCAAAAAAAATCTATGAAAATCATCCCCTGAGAATGCTGTAAACTGTCCATAAACTCCAGTTTGCCTCATTTGGTACAAACAGCCCTGCTTGGTCAAAGACGCTACTGCATATAATGGATTCAGTGATGGGAGGGATGTAACGAAGAGGACGGGATGTAAGCAGCACAGCTCTGTGGACAGCAGGGTCACCGCTCAGGGCTCGATCTGTAAGAGACGCACAGGTACCAAGAGCGATGGCCGATTAGCATCCTTACCGGCTCTTGCTCGTGCCTAGAAATGGCTCACTGAGAAAGGCGGGCATCATCACCAGACCCAGCAAATTGCTAATGGCTCCTCTCCACTTCTCTGTCTCCGTCTCTCTCTATCTCAGTATCTCTATCTCTTTCTCCCTCTCGCTGAACTGGCATTGGTTAAGCAAGCCTGCATGGCGCTTCGCTGTGCTTCATCTCCAGGCTCGCATGCCCAGGATGGAGAGAGTGAAAGCTCTGTCGGGCTCTAGGGGTCTCACCAGTTCCCAAAGAGGACAAGATACAAAGTCAGCATCATACCCACAACATATATTATATTACTGGAAAGTATAATAATCAGGAAATCAGGAAATCCAACGCACTTCATTTTAAATTTTGGATTGATCTTCTCAATGAATCATTTTCCCAGCTTTACAAAATCTTGGATACCTGCTTTGAATAGATCCCTAGATCTGAGAAACCACTCTGATCACTGCCTCTCAGAGTCCGGGGCTTGTAGCAGACAGCCCCGGTCAACAGTCGCCCACCACCATGCCCCTGAGCACGGCCCTACGTGATAGCACCCAAGGGGAGCTGCAGAAAAGGTGTGCTTTTACCAGAGAAGTCTGGGTGTGGAGTGTGCCCAGCGTGGGCTGCCCTGCGAATAGGAACTGAGCAGGGGGCAGGGCTCGTTGTCGGCAGTGCTTATACTTTGTAAAGCCAGTGGGCTCTGACTCTCCTGCGTCCGACATCCCATTAACCCACTTGGAGAGCCTCAAGGGAGGTCTGGACAGGTGTTAAATTACCTTTCGTCACCCCACAGGTGTGTGAGATGTACTGCAAAAGCACATGTCACATTTCCCGAGGCAGGAGGCTCTGCCAGGGATTTTCTCCGAGCACAGGGATCTGGAAACTATATCACTTCTGACTTAGAAATGACCTGGATCAAGGGCCCAGGCTTCTAAGCATGCAGAATGATAAAAATATTCTCTGACGGCATATCCATGTGAGACAGAGGACAGTGAGCCGAGCTCGGGAGCCGGAGGAATGAGGGCCTTCCATCCTCTCACCACATGGCCACTTACCATGCGCGATCACGTGCCTGGGCTGGCAGAGGGCTGGGAGGGTCAGAAAGCAATATGCTTATAAAAAAGAATCTGAAATACATCACACCTACTCTCTAGGTATTTAAGGCCTAGGTGAAAAGAAGGAAAGTGTGAACATGAGAAAGTAAAGTTCAAGGCCATCTAATTATGCTCCACAAACGCACACCAGGTGTCCATCATGGTCCAGGCACGGAGGCTCCTCTGGAGAATCAGAATGAGTCTGACACAGGGACACCTGCAGGGAGCCACGTCCCCACAGAGGACCTGGATGATTAAACAAATCACAATGCGGAGTAACAGAGAGGAAGAGAGGGGTATGGAGAGCCAGTGGAAGTATGGCAACGTGAGCTATAATTTATGCCTGGCTGTGTCCAGGAAGGATTTGAGTTCTGCCCTGTTGAGTAAGTCGGGCATAGCCAGGGAGTCAAAGTGAGACAGGGCATCCCAGGCACAAGGAACGCATGAGCGACGGCAGATTGGCCAGGGGGAGAAGGCTGGCGTGGGACCTAGGGAGCCGAGGAGGAGGAATGAGATGAGAGGTCAGCCCAGCATCAGTGTGAGGTGTGTGGAAGGGTGGGAGGCAGAAATGCTTGTTTGCCATCAAGGCGGGAGGTGGGAAAGCCTGGGGTGAGGGCAGTGCAGCCAGGGAGGAAGAACAGGGCTGGGCGGAGCTTCTTGGCACATCTGAGTGGAAGAATCCTTGAACCCAGTCCATGATGGAATGCTAGTTCCCTGCACACTTCTCAGCACCGACTTCCAGGAACCTCAAGGAAAGTGTTAAGTCCTTTTCCTGCATCCCTGAAAGTTCTCTGCTTCCTTCCCCCCAAGAGACACAAATGGAAGACAAATGACCTCTCCTCACACACCTTCTGATTTTCCTGTGTACTTTTCCAACCAGAGAAAATGTTCCTCATTGATGGGCCTGCTTTGTTCTTAAAAGAATCAGGTCACCTTTTTCTTCAGAATCTTCAGAACAATTACAAACACATGAAAAGATATGGCTTTCCAACAAGGGGATAAAAAAAGAAGCGGAAGACACAGCTCTTGTCCTTGAGAAATGAACAAGGCAGGTTCCTGCTGATCCCGCTGAGAAGAGCAAAGCCTCCAGATTTCACCAAACAAGGGCCAGAGTAAACCCAAGGTCTTCCCTACCTTCCTCAGGTGACTGGGGCTTAGCAGTAATTTTTGAAATCATCAGTCTCTAACCCAATAGTATTAATTACTAAAAGTAGTTTCCCTTTCTAGTTACCTCATCTGATGACATTCGTCACTCACCAAAGAAAATGAAATGTCACTTGCATGGCTCCCCAGTGTCTCCCTCTGTTAATCAGAATAGCCAAATTAGCCAGAACATGTATTGTCCTCCTCCCGAAGGGTCTCACTTTGGGTTCCCCCAGAAGCAGATCCAGAGGCAAAGACTCAGGTTGCAGAGGTGTCATTTATGTATCATGTGATAAATGTGGACATGGAAACCTGGGGTTGGTAAGTGACTCCACAAAGGTCTTACCCAATATAATGGCTAATAGGCCTGTGTGGTTTATTTTATTTTACTTTGTTTTATTTAAGAAAGAACATGAGCACTTTCGTCTGTTGATGAAAACAGATGAAAGGGACAAGCAGATGTGGCGTGCAAAGCCGGACATGGGGTTTGATCTCACGACACTGAGATCGTGACTGGAGCCGAAGTCAAGAGTCAGATGCTCAACAAAATGAGCCTTCTAATAGTCCTGTTTGGTTTTTTTATAGAAGAACTCAATTGGCTAGGATACCACAAAATATGTTTCCCACAGGAGGACTCTTCCCAGGTGACACAGGCGCATACCACCAATGAATCACGTGTGAAAAAGAAGTAAACTGTCTCTCTGCAAGGTCCACCAACCTCAAGTAATGACAAATGTCATGGTAGCAAGCCCTTCAGGGACTTGGAAATTGGAGCAGAGAGGGGACTACTCACTCCAGCTCTTGACACAGTCTAGTGTTCCTGGTGTGGCCCGGGATCCAACCAGAAGTCCAGCCTACAAATTCCTGGCTCCTCGCAGCCCCTTCTCGCAATCACTGCACACCCACCACATGCAGGGAACTTCAAGTGTTTGCTGCTCAGCCCTCACAGAAACCTCAGAAAGAAGAAAATATGGTCTGCAGTTTGCAAGCTATGACTCAGCAGCTAGCCGAGGAGCCGTGATGAGAACCCAGGCTCAGGGGAGTCTGAAGATCCCCGTCAACCATACATCTTATTCCTCATTAAGAAGGAGCTGTTCTGGTGTTTGCACCAACTGGGAGAAATATGTATATACCATCTCCTTTGTGCAGACCTCCAAAACGTGCATTCTTTCTGGAGCTAGCAGCGGGCAAATTATAAACAAACTGTAAAACTCCCAGTGTTCCAGGGGGACCAGAACTGAATTTAGCTAGGTCCAGACAGCCACTGAGCATTAAAGTAGACATCACACAGGCTGCCATGACTGTTAATGTGTCTGTCCTTCCCACTCTGTGACCATCATATGACACTATTTTAAATTTGGGAAACACTGGTGTCAATCAATCCCCTTATCAGGTAGACGAGCCACCAAGTGGATATGATTTGCCTATAGCCTCACACTGAGTTGGTGACAGAGCCCAAAACATCCCTTAGGCCTGCTGACACCCAGTCCAGTGCTCTTTCTGAGACCAGGGGACAGGCTACCTCAGGGAGCTCTCGACAGCTGACTCATCATGTCTACTTCCAGATGTGCTCTGCCTCATCCTTCAGACTCGCCTTACATCTCTCTGTCTGACCCACAGATACCCTCTCTTCTCCAGGCCTCCCAGGCAGGCCCTGTCCCAGCTGTCCCTTGATTTGACTCATGAGTGGGGCTCATCCTGTCCAGTAACAACAAGGATAACTAATGCCTGTCAAGCACACACAGGGCCCAGACCCTCTGAGCAGCCTGGCCAATAATCTCACTTTGGGGAACAAACAAGTCCCACACCTGTGAGAGAGATTGATGAAAGGCAATATATCCATAAGAAGCCACTTGGGAGACATGTCACCTCCTAGGACTTTGTGTGACAACTTTGGAATATATTTGGGCCATCTGAACAAAAGCAGCTCTGTGATGGGCAGGTTCCCTGCCCTCTGGAATGAGAGACCACACAAGCTTAAAAGAGGTCTCTTAAAATAAGAACAAATCTTATGGGGTGCGCCTGGGTGACTCAGTCAGTTAAGCGTCTGACTCTTGATTTCAGCTCAGGTCATGAACTCAGGGTTGTGGGATCGAGCCCCATGTTGAGCTCTGTGTTCAGTGAGAGTCTGCCTGAAATTCTCTCTCTCCCTCTCCCTCTGGCCCTACCCCTGCCTGCACACACACTCTCTCTCTAAAAATAAATAAATGAAATCTTTAAAACAATAAATAAGAACCTTCAAAACCCAGTTGATGTGGTGGCTAGGGGGAAAGGAAGGGCAGGACAAGGCATGGTGGAAAGAGAATGGGAGTTTTGCTCAAGATCTACTGAATTTTTTTGTTTGTTTTTTATTTTCCTTTTGTTTTGTTTTGTTTGTTTTTTATTTAATTTCTCTTCAGTGTAACAGAATTCATTGTTTATGCACCACACCCAGTGCTCCATGCAATATGTGCCCTCCATAATACCCACCACGAGGCTCACTCAACCTCCCACCTCCCACCCCTCCAAAACCGTCAGATTGTTTTTCAGAGTCCATAGTTTCTCATGGTTCTTCTCCCCCTCCAATTTCCCCCAACTCCTTTCTATCTCCATATTCCCATGTCCTCCGTGTTATTTGTTATGCTCCACAAATAAGTGAAACCATATGATAACTGACTCTCTCTGCTTGACTTATTTCACTCAGCATAATCTCTTCCAGTCCCGTCCATGTTGATACAAAAGTTGGGTATTCATCCTTTCTGAAGGAGGCATAATACTCGATAGTGTATATGAACTACAACTTCCTTCTCCATTCGTCCATTGAAGGGCATCTTGGTTCTTTCCACAGTTTGGTGACTGTGGCCATTGCTGCTGTGAACATTGGGGTACAGATGGCCCTTCTTTTCACTACATCTGTATCTTTGGGGTAAATACCTAGTAGTGCAATTGCAGGGTCATAGGGAAGCTCTATTTTTAATGTCTTAAGGAATCTCCACACTGCTCTCCAAAGTGGCTGCACCAACTTGCATTCCCATCAACAGTGTAAGAGGGTTCCCCTTTCTCCACATCCTCTCCAACACACGTTATTTCCTGTCTTGCTAATTTTGGCCATTCTAACTGCCGTAATGTGGTATCTCAATGTGGTTTTAATTTGAATCTCCCTGATGGCTAGTGATGATGAACATTTTTTCATGTGTCTGATAGCCATTTGTATGTCTTCATTGGAGAAGTGTCTGTTCATGTCTTCTGCCCATTTTTTGACATGATTATCTGTTTTGTGTGTGTTGAGTTTGAGAAGTTCTTTATAGATCTTGGATATCAGCCTTTTGTCTGTACTGTCATTTGCAAATATCTTTTCCCATTCCGTGGGTTGCCTCTTTGTTTTGTTGACTGTTTCCTTTGCTGTGCGAAGCTTTTGATCTTGATGAAGTCCCAAAAGTTCATTTTCACTTTTGTTTCCTTTGCCTTTGGAGACATATCTTGAAAGAAGTTGCTGTGGCTGATATTGAAGAGGTTACTGCCTATGTTCTCCTCTAGGATTCTGATGGATTCCTGCCTGATGTTGAGGTCTTTTATCCGGTGTAAGGGAATGGTCGAGTTTCATTCTTCTACATATAGCTGTCCAATTTTCCCAGCACCATTTATTGAAGAGACTGTCTTTTTTCCACTGCATATTTTTTCCTGCTTTGTTGAAAATTATTTGACCATAAAGTTGAGGGTCCATATCTGGGCTCTCTACTCTGTTCCACTGGTCTATGTGTCTGTTTTTATGCCAGTGCCATGCTGTCTTGGTGATCACAGCTTTGTAGTAAAGCTTGAAATCAGGTAATGTGATGCCACCAGTTTTGTTTTTCTTTTTCAACATTTCCTTAGCAATTCAGGGTCTCTTCTGATTCCATACAAATTTTAGGATTATTTGCTCCAGCTCTTTGAAAAATACTGGTGGAATTTTGATCAGAATGGCATTAAAAGTATAGATTGCTCTAGGCAGTATAGACATTTTAACAATGTTTATTCTTCCAATCCAAGAGCATGGAATGGTCTTCCATCTTTTTGTGCTTTCTTCTATTTCTTTCATGAGTGTTCTGTAGTTCCTCAAGTACAGATCCTTTACCTCTTTGGTTAGGTTTATTCCCAGGTATCTTATGGTTCTTGGTGCTATAGTAAATGGAATTGATTCTCTAATTTCCCTTTCTGTATTTTCATTGTTGATGAATATGGATGCTAAGATTCTCAACAAGATCCTAGCAAACAGGATCCAACAGCACATTAAAAAAATTATCCACCATGACCAGGTGGGATTCATCCCTGGGTTGCAAGGATGGTTCAACATTCGCAAATCAATCAATGTGATAGAACAAATCAATAAGAGAAGAGAGAAGAACCACATGGTTCTCTCAATTGATACAGAAAAAGCATTTGACAAAATCCAGCATCCGTTCCTGATTAAAACGCTTCAAAGTATAGGGATAGAGGAAACATTCCTGAACTTCATAAAATTTACCTATGAAAAACCCACAGCAAATATCCTCAATGGGAAAAGGCTCACAGCCTTCCTGTTGAGATCAGGAACACGACAAGGATGCCCCACTCTCACCATTCTTGTTCAACATAATATCCGAAGTCCTAGCAACAGCAATCAGACAACAAAGAAAAATAAAAGGCATCCAAATTGGCTATGAAGAAGTCAAACTCTCTCTTCGCAGATGACATGATACTTTATATGGAAAACCCAAAAGATTCCACCCCCAGACTACTAGAACTCATACAGCAATTCAGTAATGTGGCAGGATACAAAGTCAATGTATAGAAATCAGTTGCTTTCTTATACACTAACAAAGATCTACTGATTTTTAAAATCTTAATGGCAAAAGGTTTTTAAGGATATTTTTGGAGTTTAAATGCTATGCACCAACTATAGCTTTCTTCTTTTGACACTAACCAGAGGGTGGGGAAACTCTGAGGAATTCTGGGGTTACTTCCCCCCAGACTTGTTGCATGGCAGGATGTAGAAGGCGGAAATACTGAATTTTGATGGCCCTCCATAGCCGGGTGGGGGGAGGGTACAGGATGGTGAGCTGGACACACTAGCAGTGAGAGGAAGGCTCTAGAATCAAGGATTCATCACAGTGTATTATGTCAGTGCTGTTCTTCTCAAGCAAGATACCAGAGCAGAGAGAGATGATAGGAGGGCTGTCAGCCGGGAGAACAAGAAATCTGAATTGGACACTATAACCAAAGGCAAGAGATGACTGTTTAACCAAGGGAATTTCATTGGCAGATGAATTTCGGAAAGACTGCGGAGTAGAGCTTGATACAGAAGTAATGTAGCCTAATGGTTAAGAACACTGGCTTTGAGGCTAGACCCAGCATGCACATGACTCTAGCTCTTCCTCTTATCAGTGCCATGACTCTGAGAAAGTTATTTAACCTTTCCAGACCTTTGGGTCTCCTAACTAAAATAAGCACACCAACACTTACCTGTATCACTGGCCTGAACTCACAGGACAATCTATTTAGAGGCCTGTCAGATATATGTCTTCAATAAATGGTCCCTGTAGCTTTCTGTATTTTCTCCTTCAGTGACACATAGAAAGAGAAATGGGAGACGCTGCCTCTCAGCCACTCCCAGGCCACCACTGTGTCACCCCACACTTCTTTTGGGAACCACTCTCCTGCCTATAGCTCTGTGTTCTGAGTAGCAGCGACTGTCTTCCCAGTCCTCTCTCTCTAGCTGGCAGTTGGTCCAAAGCTTGGGCATGTGACCCAACTCCAGCCAGTCAGAGTCCGTTCCTCAGGGAAAGTTAGCTGCCCTGAGAGAGACAATCCCCTTTTCTTCTCCCTAGTGAAACTATGAGATGTGGGTCTGGAAGCTGCAGGTGACCCTGCAGGTATGGCAAGAATTTACAAGGGAACTGGGCTAAAAACAGAGATGAAACACAGAGGGATCATCCTTGTGGCATGTGAAGGCCTATTTCTCACTCCTGAGCTCAATGGATTTGCCCTGGCTTTTTGTAGCCTGATTTTTCTCATCTTGTCCTTTAAGTCTATGAGCTGTCTTATTTGCCTTCCAATAATTACTATTTCTTTGCTTAAGCCAGGTTAAGTATGGCATCCATGGCATGTTATCAAGTCCCCCTAACTAATGTGATCATTGACTGGTCTTAGCTTTAGCACATCCTGTTAGAGCTCTGTAATTATACTTCCCAAAGCAACCTCCAACAAATATTTTGTTTCTTCATGATTTGGGCTATATTACTCTCTAAAGACAAAAACATATTTTTTATAAAAAAGCTAAGTTGCATCGTACACTTGGTGAACCACCATTATTAAAAAGACTAATATGAATGAAAGGAGCTCTGCCCCAGGAAATTCTGGATACATCGTCAGAACCTCCATCCTCCTTGTTGTTCAGCCCATTTGGGTGCAATAAATCTCCAAATGTTGATAAAACATTGAATATTCTTCACTTGTCCATTCTAAAATTGACATTTCCCATTGTACGTTTAATCACAGATTGCTTTGTTAAGCATTTTCCCTGTTCAGAGGAGCACACCAGAAATTGATTTCCTGATAGAATGAGGGAGGGGACTGTGAAGCACAAATTCAACTACAAGCATTTGGACTTCTCCTTTCCTTTTGCCTTTGTGGTTTGGACACTTCATTCCCCAAAGTGAAGGGTAAGGGCTTTAAGACAGAAAACCAATTGGGTTGCTGGAATCCAATCAATGGCCATGTCCCAGGGCAAAGGGCCAGTCCAAAGTGGCCCAACATCCATCTCTCAGTACCTCCCAAATGCTACAGCCCACCCACATCAGAGTCAAGGAGCTTGGTTCTCTTTGTTCCAATGAATGTGAGGCTGACAAGTGAAAAAGTTGCACTAGGGTCAGAGGAAACAAAATTGAATTCGAGTTGGAGGTTATTTGTCTTCGCCATGACCCACAGTGGTCTCAAGTGATAGCCCGAGTGGCAATGCTCAGACTCACGTCTGCGAGTCAATTACAGCGAACTTGCGTTTAAAAACTGTTCTGATGTGTTAGGTTTAAAATGGTTCAAACATATCGAACAGAAAGGAAAAAGAAGAGGGAACCAAGCCCCTTTAGGGATTTTGTTTGAATCTACAAAAAGGCTGGCTTGAAACCTGCAGAGTATTTATAAAGAAGCCGTAAAATCTTTTATTCATTTGAAAGGAGTGGGAAAGAGACAGGAAGTAGGCAGGAGGGACCAGGCAGCAGCATGGAGGAATGGGGAGCAGTAGAGACAACTGTGTGATGTCGGCAAAAAAGCTTTTCCTAAAACTGGGAGGAAGTTACCACTACCATTGCTCATGTCCTGGACAGAAGACTAGGGTGAGAGTCCCACCTCCATGACTAGCTAGTTCTAGAAAATGTCACTCCCATTCTATGAAACTCAATTTTCTTTACTTATGAAATGGAAATAAACTCCATATACAGGGTTTTGTAAGGACCCTAATGCTATAATAGATGTGAAAATCCTTTACAAGCTGTCAAGAGCCACAAAGACACTAGTTATACTTATGATTGTTTTAATTCAAATCACAGTGTATACCACATGTGAAATTCAGGGTCAAAATTCAGATCAGAACAGCCAAGACTGGAAAAAATAAAGGTCCAGGCAAAAAAGCAATTTCCATTAGAGAGTCATCTGTGAAAGGTCTAAAACTATAGTTTTGTTCCCAGTTCTGAAGACTATAGGCCCACAAACTTACCTTAGCTGAATAAGGCAAGTGGCTTATTTTAGCTGAGCAGCTAGGAGTGATTTCTCAGTTTTAATGCAAGTTCTAATAATGCTACGAGATCTTGGTGGCTAGAGCCAGAGTGAGCCACCCAAATAGCCATACTGAATTGTTCTGCCTCTTGTGCCTATCCTAGCTAGTGCCCCCTAGTGACATGCTCCTAAATTGCAGGCATATTATGAATCAGAACCATGGCAGCCTCCCCAGCAGTGCTTTTTTTTTTTAAGATTTTATTTATTTATTAGTAAAAGAGAGTGCACATGAGTGGCAGGAGTGAGGGGGAAGCACTGCGGGCAGGGGGAGAGAATCTCAAACAGACTCCACACTGAGCACAGAGCCCGACATGGGGCTCAATCCCATGATCCGAGATCATGACCTGAGCTGAGTCCAACGCCTCACAGACTGAGCCACACAGGCACCCCTCCTGCAGTGCTTCTTAATCTTGGTTGAATGTTAGAATCACCTGAAAATCTTAAAAATTAATGATGCCTTAAATCTACTTCTAGAAATGACTATTTAATCAGTTTGGTGCATGTCAGGCCTTGGAATGTTTAAAGCTGCCTACGGCCAAGTTCTAGAACCACTACTCTAGAGCAGAGATAAGCAAATGTTTTCTGTAAAGAGCCAGACAGTAAATTTGTAAGGCTTTTTTCAGGTCATATGGTAGTCTCCGTCACAACTACTCAACTGTGCCCTTTTAGTGTGAAAGCATCATTGATGAGCTATAAACAAATGGACATGGCTGTGTCCTAATTAAGCTTTATTTTAAAAATAAGTAGCAGGCCATAGTTTGCCAGCTCTTACTCTATACTTTTTTTAGATTTTATTTATTTACTTGAGAGAGCGAGAGAGATAGTGTGAGCTGGGGGAGGGGCAGAAGGAGAGGGAGAAGCAGACTGCCCCCTAAGCAGGTAGCCCCACACAGGGCTTGATCCCAGGACCCTGAGATCATGACCAGAGCCAAAGGCAGACACCTAACTGACTGAGCCATCCAGGCACCCCACCAACCCTTACCCTAGAGATCTGTTACTTAAAGTGAGGTCTGAAGACCAGAAGCACAGATAGTACCTGGGAACGTATTAGAATGTATTAGAAATCCTATCACTGTCAGCATCTCCTGTGCCTGTCACCTCTATCAGCCTGGCTGTCTCCCAGCTGCCACATTTCCATTGCATCTTCTCCTTGGTGACTCAGACAATCTGAGCAGCTGTCTATGTTTGATTATGGTGTTTCCAAAGGGTCAGTGGGGCCACATGCTCAGTTTCTATTTTTCATCATAATATATGGACAGGATGTGGCCGTGGAGCCCTATCAGGCGATACACCTTTGCTCTCAGGAATTATCCATTTAAACTTGTCAAATGTCATCTAATTCCCCAAACAGCCCATGCTGCTTCCAGTCTTTGTGCCTTATATATGATACTGTGCTTGCTGGGAGAGTCTTGTGAGTCATCTTGCCACCAGGCAAATTTATCCAACCTTAAAACAACTGACATGTACGTGACCTTCTGCTTCTGCTCCACGGCAGCCCCGGCCCTGTATATACCTTTGCTCTTATGCTTAGCACATTTATGGTGATAATGAGTTGGCCCATCTGTCTCCCCAACTGATGCTGAGTCCCTTGGGGCCAGCATCATTCCCTTATGCATCCACATACTTAGCACTGGGCTTTAATAGGATAAATGACATTGGTTTTAATTTAATTGACCTGAAAGTGAGTTAACATTTCTTCTGTCACTGTGGCATCACCACAAGACCCTTTCAATGATAAATCCTTAATAATAGCTCGCAAAAAATGTTGCTCTCTGAACAAACTTTGGGAAATGTTACCTCTTTTTTTTTTTTAAGATTTTATTTTTTTATTTGTTAGAGAGAGAGAGAGAGCACGAGCACAGGCAGACAGAGAGGCAGACAGAGAGGCAGGCAGAGGCAGAGGGAGAAGCAGGCTCCCCGCCGAGAGCAAGGAGCCCGATGCGGGACTCGATCCCAGGACGCTGGGATCATGACCTGAGCCAAAGGCAGCTGCTCAACCAACTGAGCCACCCAGGCATCCCGGGAAATGTTACCTCTTAAACAAGAGCACCGGCCAAGAGCAGATCCAAGCTTGTAAAGTCCCCCCAGAATTTGAATTCTGGCTCCTGCTTTTGCCTAGACATGAGGAGGAAGTGGGAGAGGGGCTAACAGGATGAATTTGGTTCCTATCAGCCTGAGCCATCTTTCTTGGAAGATGGTTGTATGACTGTCTTAGAGCAATTAGAATTAGGGAATTCCCACCTGATAGAGGAGAAAGTTGGATTCATGCGTAATAAGGATTTACCAGCAAGTCAGTGGCCCAGCCAGGGCCAGAATCCAAGTCTCTCGGCACTGGTGCCAGCTGCTGTCCAACAGAGCAAGGCAGACTCCTTTATGAGGAGTTTCTCAGGAGATCACCATCTGTCACCAGGCCTTTTTTTCCACCTGGCCCCCCTACACCAGAGCTGGGTGGGAGGGTAGAGAGAGAAGACACCAGTTTGCATCCTCAGTAGAACCTCACATCTAGATCCAGAACCCCAGACGGTTGAACAATGAGATGTGTTTCCATTACAGACTTGACTCCAGTGTTCAGCTGGATCAGAGATCAGTCCAAAATGCTCACCTGTCTCATCCCTGGGTCTGTTTGGAGCTGACGTTTTGACGAGGATCCCACCCAAAAATCCTGCCATCTGGACAAAGCTGCGCAGCCTGGGTAGGGTCTTGGCAGCAAACATGGCATCACGGACCATACTCCCAACTCCGAACCTAGCCCTCTCTCTGGTCATTGCTTCAGGCAGCCCCGCCCTCACAGGTGCAATGCCCCCACCAGACAGTCAAGATTTGTGCACAAGCGCACTGGGGTGCAGTCCTGCGTGTGCATATGAAGGGGAGTCCCATCACATCCTATCATGCAACCACTCGAGGAAAGTGAGGAAGGAGCCAGACTTGCTCTGCCTGCCTTTGGCATCACTTTCCCTGGACTTGGCCAAAACTGAGAAGCCCACGCTAAGCCATGAAGTGGCGCTGAGAAAGCCCTCTTTCCTCCCTGGTCTTCAGTCACCATGTCTCTAAGAGGAGGGCACTGGACTGGAGAGCAGTAACAGCTGACAGCAATCTGCACTTGCTGTGTACTCGCTGCTCTATGGGCATTCTCTCGTTTGACCGTGGCATTGAGGCCATCCTACAGACGGGAAACCCTGAGTGGATTAGGTTGCTGTTGCCCCAGAAGCAGACCCTGAGACAAATCTGAAGTGCACAGAGCTGGTTTGGGAGGTGATTCCAGGAAACATTGGTAGGGCAAAGGGGAAGTGACTCGGGGGATGTGTGGTTACACCAGCTACACAGTGGCGACCCTGCCCCCCCATCACTTCTGACCTGCAGAAATGACAATGTCTTTGGTTCAACATAATATGAATTTCAAGATTTGTTGGTTGAAGGCTGCTGGACAGGGGAAGGGAAGTGTTCATTCTATGGCATGTCCGTCCTTCCCCACACCGCACCACAGCTTTCCCAAGTTCAAGTGGGGAAAATGAGCTGGGCAGAGAGATGCAGATACTGGCAGTGGGGAGGCAACACCCTGAACAATTTTGGCCCCCAGTTGGGGCCCTGACAGCACCTACCACACTGACCAGGCAAACCAGGACCTAAACAGGATTCAAACCCCGCCAATCTGTCTCTGCATCTGATCTGTTTAACCCACACGCTGCCTCCACTCAATTTCTAAGACTTTATCATTTCCCTGAATTCCAGAGTCCAATGCTTCTAAGATTCCAGAAGGGTTCAACTCTAACATCTACAACTCAAAGCCAAAAAGTCTCAAGCAGCAGGAAAAGATAAGCCAGTTAGCCGGGGCTGGGCATTCATTCGCCTGCTCCACAGGCATTTGTCAAGCACACACAGTGTTCCAAAATCTGCTCAGAGGACGCATGATGAGGAGCACGGCATTGAGAAGATGGGGTATTAGCGGCATGCCCAAGAGCAGCGTTAAGCTGGAGTGGAGGCCAGAGGGCCACGTGGCCTTGGGAGGGAAGGGACACCTCCCGAGTGAGAGTGCACAGCCTGAGCTGGAGACTGCAGAGCCAGGCTCGTGCCCATGCCGCTCCCACCGAACAGTCATTCCAAGGGTACAACAAACGTGCTTTGTAGAACAGGTGATTTACAGAGTTCCTCAAGACCCCCATTCTTTAAATGTTGTCCATGAACTTGTGTTTCAAACTTTTAGGAATGAGTTATGATACACCACCCTGAAAATTCAATTACTTCAGCAAGGCATTTGGCATAAATCAAAGATATATATAGCCTGGTGAGGCATTAGAGATTATGCACAGAGTGGAAGCGACTCGCCCAAGGTCACACTGCAGACGATAGGGTCCGCTGAAATAGATTAGCAGTCCATAACTTTTGCCCATATTGGCATGTGTTGGGAAACAGAACACCAGCTTTTCAACAGATGCCCTCCATGTCTATCAGCAGAATAGAGTAGAGAAAAGCCCTGGGCAGGAAATCAGAGAACTGGACATAAACTCTGAGCTCCCACAACACGGGGATCTTTGTGACCACCCAGCTAAGACTTAAATGAGGTCATGTCTGAAGACATTAGGCTAGTAAGTGGCACATGGTCCTACAAATGTGGGGCTATTGATAATGTTTATTATTCATTATTAGGGGTTATTATTGTTGGTTGTGCCTGGATTGATGATAGCTAGCTTGTTTCCTGTTTGTAACATATTTTTGTTAAACTTAGTAACATTTAACAAATTTTTATTCTATTTAATAAAGTATATTTTAAGAATTCAAACACCACAAAGAGCATTAAATGAAAAGTAAAAGTCTCTTCCAAAACAACCTCTGTTAGTATAAGAGTTTCTCATAGAACCTTCCAGAAAATGTCCTCTGCATCTAAGAGTGTGTGTATGTGTATGTGTCTTTTCCACTGTCTTGAACCTTGCTTTTTTATCTTCATGTAACAATACATCTTGGACAGGGTCACACAGCAGATCCAACTCACTCTTTTTTAGAGAAAAAGAGAGTGGGTGCCTGGGTGGCTCAGTGGGTTAAGCCTCTGCCTTCAGCTCAGGCCATGATCTCAGGGTCCTGGGATCGAGTCCGGAGTCGGGCTCTCTGCTCAGCAGGGAGCCTGCTTCCCCCTCTCTCTCTGCCTGCTTGTGATCTTTCTCTGTGTATCAAATACATAAATAAAACCTTAAAAAATAAATAAAGGAGAAGAGAGTAGTCCACTAATGGATAAACCAGAAATTATGTAACCAGACCCCTGCAGACGGTCATTTGTGGTCTTGTTGGGGACTTTTTCCTATTACAACAGAACTGCCATGAGCACCTCATACATGCCATTCACAGCACACACTCTCTGACCTGAAATTGCTGGGTCAGAAGCCACATGCATGACAAGTCTCGAACAATGTGGTTTGACTGTTGTCCAGAGGTCACACTGAGAGCCCCCCACATGCCTTCCTCCCATTCACTGTATGTGCAAGTGGCCCTTTCTCCCATGCTCCAGTCAATCCCGGGAAAAGAGAAAACATTTTAATATTTGCCAATGTGAAAAGTGAAAAATGGAATCTTATTACTATTTTGATTCATGTCTCATTTATAATGCTAACAGTTGATGTCTTTTCACATGTTGATTGGCACCTTGTTATGTAGTTGCTTTCTTTAGAAGAAGATGGGGGATTATACGCGCTCCTGAGAGAGACGGAGACTTTAAACTGCCCGTTTATAACCCTTGCCCATATTTTAAACTTTTTCTTATTCCATATCATCACTTTTATGACCCTCTTATAAATTCAGAAAAGCCGCCCTGGGTGAGATGGTACAAACTTTTTCTTTCTGACTCACTGTTCATTTTATTCCTTTGTTGTGTTTCTTGCTATGGTGGTTGTTTTTTAATGTATAAAATAACCTTCTAACTGATCCTCCCATTTCTACTCTTGCCACAACTGTGATCTTTTAAAAACTGAAGTGAGATTATGTTGCTTCCTGGCTTAAAACCCTCCTGTTGTTTTCCATCAGCCTTAGAATACATCCCACAGTTTGCCAGGACCCAAGAAGCCCTTGGTGGTCTGGAGGTTGCCTGCTGCTCCAGCTTCCCCTCTCATGGCAAGCACACCTGAGCTCTTTCCTATATCGGCTCTTTACCCTTTGCTTTCTTGCCTTCTGGAATGTTCTTTCCTCCTATCTCCAGCTAGCTAACAGAGGAAATCATTCCCATTCTTCAGGGCCACAGCTTAAATGTCACGTGCTCTCAGAACAACTTCTGGAACCTCCTGACTGAAGGCGGGTCTTCCTCTGTTCTCCTCTGTCTCAGCTTGTCTGTCTCTGTGGTGGCATTTATCAGGAAGGATTGTTACTTCCTTGTTGGCTTCTGTCTGTTCTCCCCACGAGGAATATAAGCTCCATGACAGCAGGACCTTGTCTGTCTTCTTCACCAGTGCAGCCCAGCACCTCCATCTCTGCCTCAAACACTGGGAGTCCTCACCAGGTATGTATTCAATGCATGAACTCATGTCCACTCAGATTCATCATTCCTCCTCTGACAGCTTTTCATTTTTCTGGGCAGCTTGGAAAGGTACTTAGCTCCCATTTCATTTTCAAGTTTAAAGTCATTCATCGAGACTCATATTGACTGAGGACCCTCTCTATTCCGGGCCCTGTTTGTTGGCACAGTGGTAACGCCAAGAAACAAACAGACAAGTCAGCAGCTCTCCAAAAGCTCCAATCCCAGTGTAGGACAGGCAGGCCCACCATAAAACTCAAACAGAGGAATAAATGATATTAGAGGATGGTAAGAGTCAAGGAGAAAATAAAGCAGGATGATGTGAGAGAGGATGGATGTCCGGGGGCGTAGGTTCTCATGAAAAGAGGGAAGCCATGGGAGGAGCCAGAGATGAGCATACAACCGGGAAGACAAGGTGTCATCTCTGAGCAGGAAGGAGCTTCTGAGTCAGGAGCACAGAGACGGGATCAAGGCCTCCAGAGGAGCGAGCAAGGCGTGGCAGGTGGCACACAAGGACACAACCCTCAGTACAGCAGGGGGCGCTCGTACAGTGATGGGCAGCCACTGCCGCGCTCTAAACCAGGGAGTGGTACCATCTCCCTTCGGTGTCTAAGAGACCACCCTCTGATCCATCTAGAAGTTATTTTGATGAAAGTAACAAAGAAACAAATATGCCACATCACCTGGCAAAGACTCATAACTTTTTTTTTTTAAATGACAGGTCAGTTGTTCCATTTATTAAATAATCCTCCCTTCCCTCCCCAAGATTTAATTTGAAGTGCTTCCTTTAACATATACTAAAATTCCCTTAGATATTTTGGGTATGGGGGGAGCGCTTCATTCTGTTCATTTGCTTCCTGAAACCAAATATTTTTATTACTGTAGCTTTGTGATACATTTAATGATCTGCTAGTCTCACTCTTCCTTTATTACTATTTTTCTTTCAGAATTTTCCTGTTCTTTCCTCTTGTCAAATTCTGAAACTGAGATCTTCTTAGTGCTTTAATTGGGATTCATTAGGTTTGTAGATTAATTTATTAATAAATACATTAAAGAGAAGTTACATCTTTACTGCAATTTTCTACTAATAAACACAAGCTATATCTACTTGTTCCCATCGTGTTTTCTGCTTTTTATACACCAATTTAAGAGCTATTGATTTATTAAAATAACTTATATAACTTGCTTGCCAAAAAAAAACTCATTAAAGAAATTTGGAAAACAGAAACATAAAATGTAAAAGAAAATACAAAAGTAAATAAAAATCCCATATAATTGCATCACACACAGACAGCACTTTAAACAGCCTATTGTGGGTGGCTCAGTCAGTTAAGTGTCTGGCTTTGACTCAGGCCATGATCATGATCTCAGAGTCCTGGGACCAAGCCCTGAGTCAGGCTCCATCCCTGTGTCAGGCTCCCTGCTTGTGGGGGACCTACTTCTCCCTCTCTCTTTCTCAATAAATACAATCTTTTAAAACAAATAAATAAACAGTCCCTTGTGGGGGCAGGCACAAGCAGGCACAGGAGCTGGGCACAGTTATACAGCCCGCTTTGTTTTGCGCTGTTTAAAAATGAAGCTTCACATTTGATCTCATAATAGGAGATACACTCTAAAGTATAATTTTAAGTGCCCAACAGCATATCACATAAATCATAAATATGCTACAATTTATTCAACCACTCTTCAATTGTGAAACATTTCAGGGATGTGTTTAAGGAAGGTTTTGTTCTTCTAAGTGGCACTACAGTAAACAAACATACTTACAAATATGTATCTGTTCTCCTGGTTCTTTCTTAAAGATAGTTTCTTTGACATGACCTGTGGGTTCATGTCCTTTGCTAGTTTTTTCTCCAACGTACAAAACCTCTTATTATGGTAAAGATTTTGACTTCTTGTCCGCCAAAGGTACGGTAAGTTTACCTATTTTGTTGTTGGCCTTTCAATTGTATAAAGTCTACTGAACAGAGAAGAGTTGAATTTTTTTCATGTTTCGGGGACTTGGGAAAAGATGAGGAGCTATCTAACTTGATTTTCCCTCCAAATAGCCAATTTTTACCAAAAAAATTTGTTGAATTATATTTGCCTTTCTTTTTTTTTTTTTCATTCTATAACCTTGGTCTGTTCCAAGTTCTAGTTTATGTAGGGCTACCTATACTATTCCATTAATCTCCCACTTGATTCTTATGGCAGTATTCAGCTATTTCAATTATTAGTTTCATAATGCACTTCAATAAACTGAAGATAAGAACTCCCTTGTCATTCTTCCTTTTTTATTTTATTTATTTATTTATTTGAGAGAGTGTGTGCGTGCACACACGCACAAGAGGGGAAGAGGCAGAGGGAAAGGGAGAAGCAAACTCCCTGAGAAGCAGTGAGCCCAAAATGGGGCTCAATCCCAGGACCCCAAGATCATGACCTGAGCTGAAAGCAGACACTTAATCAACTGAGCCACCCAGGTGCTCTGTTCTTTCTTTTTTTTAAATGCTCTAATTCTGAACCAGAATAAAAAGAAGCCTCAGTTGAAGAGCAAGGAGCCCCTATGTGTTGGCTTCACACACTGCCATGGGATCTGGTACTGTGAGCCACACGTGACAGGGGAGAAGTACCTCCATCAGGCCCCGAATAGCACCCAGGGAAAGTGCTGAGGGCATGGTTGCAAGAAGGGAGTGAGCAGAAACGCACCTGAGGTCTCAATCACAGAGTCCCGCAAAGTGAGATGGATGTGCAGGTGTCAGGTCAGATGGGACCCTGGCCCTCTGTCTCAAGAATCCTACAGAGAAGGAGGGACCCCACACCTACCTTCCTTCCTTTTACACTGATGAATTCATTGCAATTGAAAGGTAGGACCCACTTGGATTTCCACAGCAACCTCCACTCCATCCCTCATGGAAACTGTCCCCAGGTGCTGCAGCCAGTAGTGGCTGGTCCTGGCCCAGCTCTACCACTTGGCTCCCTCCATTCCTTCCAATGTCTTTCCGAAGGACCTTGAAAGACGGGAGCGAGAATTGTTTGTAAGATGTCTCTTGAGATTAGGCACCAATTGTTTGTTTAATAGGTACATGTAATAAACATAAAATACTCTTTCAACACTAAGTTTTATGAGAAAGAGCCATAATATTCTCTGTGTGCTGTCACAAGCTCCTGCTTGGTTGTGGGAAGCCATGGAAGAAAGAGGGAATGGTGGTTGCTGTGAAGCTTAGGAGAAATTCTTCAGCCTATGATCTCAAAACATGCCACATCACCTGGTCCACAGAGGTCTTCCTGGAGGCAGCACGGAGGTCCCACTGAGAATAAGAAGCTGGTAGCTTCATTCCCCTTTTCCAGGCTTCCCTGGAAGCCTTCCTCCCCCTCCTTGGGGACCTTACAGGAATGAGGGAAGCTGCTCAAGCCCATCCTGGGTCCTCTGGCCCTAACCACATCAGCATCATGGGCAGAATCTCCCCTTGCACCCCAGGTTCCTATCCCCTAGTTATTTAAATACTAACCTACATACTTCTTTCTGTGAAGGATTTGGCAGATGTAATTAAAGTCTCAAGTCAACTGACCTTAAAACACAGAGATTATCCAAGTGGGTCTGACCCAAATAGCGGAGCATTTAAAGGCAGAGAGTCTTCTCTGGCTCGTGACAGAAGAGGAAGTCAGAAGGATTCAAAACACAAAGGGGGATTTGATGTGCCTTTGCTGATTTGATGGTGAACGTGGTCATGTGAGAAGAAGTGCCAACAGCCCTAAGTTGCTCACAGAGGGCCCTCAAGTAGTGGTCAGCAAGGAACTGAATTCTGCCCATGCCCTGAATGCACTAGACAGCAGATTTCGCCCCAGAGCTCCCAGACTATGGCTCGGCCCAGCCATTACCCTGAAATCAGCCTTGTAAAACCCTGAGCAGAGAGAGCCAGCCACACCATGCCAGACTTCTGACCCACAGAGTAGGAGCTAATAAATGGGTGTCATTTTAAGCTACTATGAAGCCACAGAAAACAAATACACCATCCAATGGCAACAAAATGCACCTCCCACCCCAGCCCTCACTGTGCTAAACAGGGCAGCCACGATTAGAGCCCCACTCTGTATGCATCCTTGCAGGAAATTCCCCATCAAAGATCAAAAGTTGGCTCAGCATGGTTCATGAAAGGAAAACCAATTGCTCCCTGCCTGGCTCTGTGCCCCCTGATCTGAGGGGAAAGGGAGAAAGATCTGCCCATATAATAGTGTCCCTGGCAGCAGGGACGGCAGGGCAGCAAGCATGACCCATTAACACATCAAGAGGATGCCAGGGGACAGCATCACTAAAGCCCAGCTTTGATTTTTCCAGGCATGAGGGGGAGGAAGCCGGCAACAGAGGCTGTGTTCTGAATCCAAAGCCATCTATTTCGATGCCTTCAAAAGGGAAAATCATCTAAGCCTCACAAGGGGAAGAAAAGAGAAGACGAAGAGAATGAAAGTCTCTGCAGCCAAGCAGCAAAGAAGTTGTGGGATGGGACCAGGGATCTGGGGCAGGAGCCCCACGGACTGCCACCAGAATGTTAAATGCTGTCCCCATCCCCACACCCGACAACTTGAGATTTAGGCATATTCAAGTTTTCTAAGCCTCAAATTAGTCCTTGTAGGAGCTTATCTTCTTTCCCCCCAATTGACTTTAATCAAGTGCTTCAGAAGCTGGGAAATATTTTAAGTTAATCAGGCCCTTAATGTGGGTGCCTGGGGAATGCGGCAGAGCTGCTGTTCCTCCCG
Organism: Taxidea taxus jeffersonii; assembly: GCA_003697995.1. Classification (NCBI taxonomy): domain Eukaryota; kingdom Metazoa; phylum Chordata; class Mammalia; order Carnivora; family Mustelidae; genus Taxidea; species Taxidea taxus. The sequence continues at coordinate 35,627 of RCUC01136645.1, forward strand.
CCACACTTGGCCCATCTCTTCCCCGCCTCTCTTTCCCCCCAGCGGTGTTTGTGAAATGCCTGGCAAACCAGTCTCTCAGTTGAAAGGAAGACTGAGGAAGAACCGGTTGACACGACACATGACCGCAACGCTGTATATCACGGTTTTCCCGCAGCGGCGGCAGGCAGGCGCTCTTTCCCACCATAGGCTTTGTAACGTGTCCTCCCTAAACATGTCTGCTTGGCTCCGTTCCAAGCCCCCACCCAGCACAGACACCTCATGTCTGAACCCCAAGCAGGAACCCAAGGTCTGATAAGATGATAAACGCCTGAATGCCAAATTAAAAATTACTAACACTGGGGGCGCCTGGGGGGCTCAGTCGGTTAAGTGTCTGCCTTTGGCTCGGGTCATGATCCCAGGGTCCTGGGGTTCAGCCCTGTGTTTGGGGGGGCGGGGCTGCTCAGCAGGGAGTCTGCTTCTCCCTCTGCCACTCCTACTTGTGCTCATGCTCTCTCTCTCTCTGACAAATAAATAAATAAAATCTTTTTTTTAAAAAAAACCACTAACATTGATGGTACTCAGTAGGTGCCCAGTGCTGTTTTGCATATGCAAATTCACTGACTGCTCACAACAGTCCCTTAACATCAACACGATGATTACTCCCATTTTACAGATGATGAGACTGCACCGTGGAGGCTAAGGAATCCACCCTTCAGAGATCTTTCCAGTTCATGTTCCATGGTGCTTGGGACTCTGGGGCGAGGCAGAGATCCCAAGACAGACGTTTCCCAGACTCGCAGCACAGGGAGATGTGCTGATCACATGAGATGAGGAACAAGGCTGTGGGGCTCCCGGAAAGGCAGGCGAGGGTCAAACATACTTCCAAATCTTAGGTCAGATCGCCCAGAGCGGACCTGAAGATGAGAATTTATGTGCAAGAGATTTATTAAGCGAGAAGGACAAGAAACAGCTGAGCAGGAGGAGAAAGAAACAGAGAAAGAGAAGAAGGCAAGCAAAGGCATAACTCCAGGTGTGGCCCCAGCTTCCGCGGGACCCCAGGGGCTCTGGAGCACAAACTACACCTCAGAGTCTATCCTGCCTTCAGGCAGAAGAGTGGCCTTCTGCAACCCAGCACCGGTTGCTTATTGCCTGCAGGCTGCCGGGAGGCAGTGGAATTTCCAGGCTCCCGTAGTCCAAGGGAAGGCCTGCGAGAGTCGGGGGTACAAGAGTTAGAGACACAGTCCGTGGAGCTGGGTACCAGGCACGCAGAATCAGAAAGAGGGATCTGAGGGGACCCTGACAGTGTCCACTACAACCTATCTGAATCTTGAGGCTTCTAGCTAGCTGTGTTGCTTCAGGAAAGTTGCTTCGCCTCTCTGAGTCTCAGGATCCACATCTGTGAAATGGGAATAAAGACTCCTATTCCTCTCCCACAGAATTACTGTGAGGATTCAATAAAATGAGCACGTCCAGTTTAAAATCAGCATGGACATCCAGAGGACAGCCCTGATAAAGTCGGCAAAAGGGGCGCCATCTGAAAGGGAGTGCAGAGAAACAGGTCTGGGGGCCTCTGCTGGGACTGTCTCATCTAGCTGCACTGTTCTAGTCCCCTGATCAAGGGGCATGGCTTACACTTCAGCTCACCTTCCTGAGAAACCCAGCTCATCTGAGCAGACAGGTAAAACCTGACAGTTAAATTATCAAATTTTCGCAGCTCAAGTCATTCAGTTGCATGGGAAATGAATAGCTTCTGTAAACAGAGGGAGAAAGTGTCAGGCCCAGAGGCTGCTGGCCAGCTGGGGGAGCTGAAGGCAGTGCCCAAGAAGGAAGGGGAGTACAGGCCTCGCTGAACTCCAAGTGGGGACTCCTCGCAAAGAGCTCTGTGGGTCTATCTGGTCTTGAACATCCAGGAAGCAAGGAGCTGCTATGGAGATCAGCTGACTTCCACGAGGTCCCTGAGGGAGCCCTGCACTTGCAGATGGCAGGTAGAGTGAGCACAAAACCCCACCCGAGAGCAGCTGGGGGAAATGGGGAGCCATGCACCCAACCTAAGCCGCAGTTTACTCACTGTACCTAGCCAGGACAAGGGCAGACACCCAAGTCCCAGCCACACCTGGGGCCTCCCCAGTGCTTTCTTAAGCACCGGCTCTGAGAGAGAATTCTCAGCTACAGCTGCACCTGAACACAGCTTCCACGTTGGATGGCTGAGCCGTCTGCTTTAACGATTGGACCCAAACTGGGACCCCTTCCTTCCTGCCCCAGATGGCGGGCCCTCCCTACCATTACCCAGATTCTGGTGCTAAGCCCCAGAATCAGTGCATGACCATCAGACACCATATAGCCCCGTTGCAATAAAACATTCATGTGGGTTGCTGGAGGAATTGTATTTTCCATTTGGGATATGAGAAAAGAAAGCTTAATGTGCCTCACTTTCCTGGAATGTCTCATTTAGACAGACTGTTTGTACACTGATGGTCCAGCCTCCACTCCCTACACAAACATGAATCTACAAATTACAGTTATGTGCACAAAACATTCAACCACATTTCTGACCCTCGGCATGGCTTTTGACAACTCTCACTCCCTTTGTATGAGATTTCTTCTCTCTGGTTATTAAAAAGACAAAATCCGCTGTTTAAGCTCAGTTGCCTGGAAGTACAGAGGACTGACAGAACACTACAGAGCTCGAGTCTGGGGTTGGGGGCAGGAAACTGGAGAAACACATCGTGTGGGGGTGGGAAGGAGGGTCCGTCCCTTCTCTCTTTTGGATCAAGATATTCCTGTGGAATAAAACCTGAGGAAGGAGAATTTAGACACAGCCTTGCTCAGGCCCAGCCAGGCAAAGAGAACCAGGGGCCAAGACTGGACTCCTAGGCTCGTGATCTGATGGTCTAAAGCAGAAACAGAGCAGAACTCCCAAATCAGCCTTGCTCTGGATGGTGGGAATCAGTGGGGAGTTGAGGTCGGCCTCTGTCCAGCCAGAGTGCAAGGCCCTGGAAGCCACACCCACCCCATCGCCCGCTGGAGGGGTCACAGAGCATCGGCCAGAGAGCAGCTGTGATGATATACATTTTAGGGTACTGTCACATTCACCATCCTCGATGATCCCAGTAATGCCCCTGACAGGTAGGCGGACTAGCTTCTCACTACCCCTAGTAGGTCTCATAGGCAATGTCCAAGTTCAGAAATGCTACCACTGTGTAATCCATGCTTCAGATAGAAAATTCAAGTCTCAATGGGCTTCATGGACTTGTGCAAGATTAGGAAAACCTCTAAATGGTCTAGGACTAGAATTCAGGGTTTCTGACTCTGTATACAATCTTCTCCGTTTCAGAACACTTGGGGAAAGACCCGCTCACAGACCATAAACCCACAGACCACCCAAAATCCACCACACCCCGGTTGGAAACTCAGGAAGAGACACTAAGTACAGGTTTCCTGGGGAAGAGCGAAGAGCACGGATCTTTCTCCCTTTCCTGTGGTCATTTATTGAGTTCCTCCTACAAGTAGACTTTGTTTCAGCTTTCACAGTGAGGCACTGAGGCTTTTCTGTTCTGGTGAAGCTCTAAATCCTGTGCTCACATGACACTCCCTCCATTTCCACTTAGTTCCTTTCTATGTCAATGCCACCTGTATACAGGACAATGGGCCCACGGCACTGTGGGGTGGAAGAGGGAAGAGTGTAATTTTCTTTTACACATACAAGAATTTACAATGTGAGAATCTTCTAGATGGATGAGTCATGTGTATTCAACAAAATGAATCAGCTAATTTAGAAAGATTCATGTGCTGATTGAACATGCCATCTTCGATAATGGAGGCCAGGCCCCATGCAGGTGTAAACAGATCACCAAAGAAGCATCATTGCATGCACTGAGTGGGACTCAGACATGAACAAGAGCATACAACCAGGATCTTGGGGAGATTTGCTTGGCTGGAGATCAGCAGAGCATGGACGGGAGAAACCCCACCAAGTAAAGAAAGTACACAGGAGTCACACTCAAAGCTAATGGAAACCCTGGCATTTTATCAAGCAGACATCTCCCTGGGTCAGTCTACGTTAACAAACTGGAAGTCTTCCAGGGGGTCATGGGTGAATCAGACAGAAAATTGAGCCGAGAGAGGATGGAAATAAGAGGTCCAGGATCTCCAGAGCTGCTGGGTGGAGTCTCCCAAAAGCTCGGTGCCTAGCCCCCACCATCAAGGGGCTTGATGGTCCATGCTATTGAGCTAGGAAGAGTGCAAGTCCAGGAAAGAGCGTGAGTCTCAGCTGAAGAGGCAGGGTGACTGTGCTGGAATGGTGGGATAAGCCGAATGCTGTCTGAGCAGAGGGATGGTGCAACTTACTCAGTGATCAGAAATGTCAAGGACAGGACAACGAGGTGGAAGGTACTGAGAACCAGCAGGCATGGCCAGTAAACTGAAGACCTCTGCCAGTCACCCCAGATCCCACGTTCCACAAAATCACTGTCTCTTCTCCTGCCTGCCCAGACCCAAGGGCCGCCGGTCCTCCTTCCCCTGGCAAGACCCTGCCAGGATGCCCACCACCCCCAGCCTCGTCTCCAGACCTAGTCTTGTCACTGAGGCATCACTGACCTAAGTGGGCTCCACCCTGCCTTCTCTACATTAGGACTGGAGGTAAAAGAAGGGAGAGGAGAGCAGGTTTCCTGCTATCTCTTCCACTGGACCAGACTGAGAGGAACAAGATGGAAGCCATGGTGTGCCATGGGAGAAGAGGCTTGGCGGCCAAACAGATTATTCTGGATGTGTTAGGGTTTGGGCAAGGTATTTGCCAACATGGCTTCCATCTTGAGCTGATGTTGGCAGAAGCCCAGGCAGAAGCCTGCAAGAAGCTGGGGAAGAAAATCTGCCAGCTCGATTCTCCTTAAAAGGAGAGCTCCTCCTCCAACAGGCACCCATTACACCATCACGAGGTTGGAGAAGCAGCCAGCAGCTACCAGAAGCAGGAGCCAGCTTCCAGCCCAAGAGGAGTTTAGTGTTTCAAATCACACCTCACCAACCATTTTCTCTGCACATTCCTTGCAAGTTTGGGGGCATTCACTTTCCATCTTACCTTTCCTGGAGTAGATGCCAGGATCAGGCCCTGTGATGTTTGCATTTGAGCAACAGGGAGAATGGGGGTCAGCAGCCCTGGGGCTCCTGGTAAGATGAAGAAATGAAGCAGGCTGTCTCGAGGCAAGGGAGAAGAGCAGGGAAGACTGGGATGGAATGGGATGACCAGCAAGGGCAGGCAGCGGGAAGGGGAAACAGGAGTGGCTACGGCTACAGAGATTACAGTTTGCAAAGCTGCTCCAGGTGATGGGCTCTGGAGTCTCATCACCAGGGTACAAATCCCAGGGGTGCCTTTTACTTATGGTGTGACCATGTGTGAGTTAATTTACCTCTCTGAACTTTACTTTGCTTATCAGCAAAATAGTACCTACATCCTAGGACTTGCCATGGGCTCTGAATTAGACAAGCGTGTGACCCTTAGCACAGGATCTGGTACCCAGCAAGCGCTCCATCCAGCCTGGACAGGATTATCACTCTGCCAGAACTTCTGGGAAATGTGGTTACACTCAAATCAGGGAGATGGAAAAGCCTGCTTTCTGGTCCTTTTCATGATGTCAACAGGTCTGCTTTGAATAGGCATGCTCACCCGAGTCACAGCAAACCATGCTGCCTTGACCTGTGAAGTCAAGAGCTATAGCAAGGCAGACACAAGTGTGGCATCCACCTTTCACTTTTCATTGTCAAAGTAATAAATAATCAGAATATTACTTAAAGATACGCAAATATCTAGGTCAGCTAACTTTAAACCACTGGAAATCAGTGTTGTGTGCCCTGGTTTTTCCCTGTGCTGGAATCTTCTGTAAATGGGATCTGAGCCTGTGTTATATAGATCATTTGAAAAGAAAGGTTCTGCTGCTTTAAAAAAAAGAACCAAGTTTGCAAACCACCATCCTAGATAACAGGACCTCTAGGTACAGGGGTGTACCTCTGTGACCCGCTTGAAGACCCCTGTCTCCAGAGGAGACGCCTCATGGGGAATGCAGTGGGTTGAGACAAAAATCCGGGGATTACAGCAAAAGATACGCAAGCCCCACTTCTGATACATGTTGGTAGTAAACACAATGCATGATGTAATTATTTTTTTTGTTTTAAGAGACACTCCTTTCCCACCACTGAGGCATTACTGTCAATTTAGCAAAGCCAAAATTGAGTTTCTGCAGAGACAGGGCCTCTGTTTGAAGGACTACAACCTTGGAAAATGCATCTGAAAGGAAGAGAGCAAGATTTTTTTTGATGGAAAGAGCCAAGGATTGAGCAAGGGGTAGGAAAGGTGACCCTGCCGGAGGGCCACTCAGAGAGAAGTCTCTTGCAGGTCAGTGGTCAGCCTCTCCCAGGTAAGAACCCTGGGTCACCCTGTACCCTGCTTCTGCCCTGGGCCTAGCACCCTGGGCCTTGAGGGACAAGTCAGGGGCAGGAATAGGCAGCCCCGGGGTCAGGGAGTGAGGAGGGGCCAGGGAGGCCAGTTAGTAAGAAACCAAAGAAGAAACCTTCAGTAAGACGATGAAAATAACCACATAGGGCCCACGCTTGCCATCAAGCCCCAGGGCCAGGTCTTCAGATCAGGATGAACTGAAGTATGACACCGAACTATATTTGCTAAAGACAGCAGAAAAATCCCCTCACACCTAGGTGGCAGCTGACCTAAGAGAGAGAGCCCCTCACCACCACGAACTCACATGTTTCCCTTGAAAATATCACATTTATTTTTAGTAGGAATGCCAGAGAAGGAAGTCCTTTCAACTACTTGATTTTTGTGTGTACTTTTAAACCAACTCTTAAAACTTCAATACCTGAGAATTATTTTCCTTCAGCACACTTACATCAGGACTTTGGCGGGGGGGGGGGGGGGGGCAAAAAAAAAAAAAAACAAACTTTAAAAAAAAAAAGGAATGTATTAGAAGGAAACAGTTTTGCTCACAGAATCAAAGGCAAAAGCAAAAAATGTATTATGCCTTGGGAAGGAGGGAACTGGTGGCTGATCTTTCTAGAATGTGGGGAGACAGGGGTGGCCTCCCTCACCTCCCCCTTGCCCCAGCTTTGGGCAGAGTGATGGACAGGTCCTCCCAAGCATATCAAAGGAAGAGGGTGTAATTCGATTTCTCCATAAGGAAAAATCACACTTGGGTTTTGACTATTTATCATTTATGTGTCTTTTTCTTGTGAGAAAATAGCTTTTAGCCAAATTTTCCCAATCCTCTGGGAAAAGTTGGGCATTCTATCAAAATAACAGCAGAGGGGGGTGGGGGAGAAGGTTCTTTTTATCGCCTCCCATCTTCATACATACTCTGGATTAGATGCTGATTTATTTGGCACTAAGGGCCGCTGTTAATCAGTTGTATGTCAGCAATCATTTCCAGCGACATTTAAATTATAAAGCACGGTGGGATTAACTGCACTTTCGCAAATTACCTCTTTATAAAAGTATGAGTAAACCTGATGTGCACTCTGGGGGTGTCATCACCCCCTGTTTACTTTTGCTGAGATTCTAGGGATTATGATAAGGTTTGGTTTGAGCTGCTGAATTTGGCTGGATGTGTTTAACAAGGCATCTTGAAGAGACCTAGGATTTCTTGAGCCAATTTCCACAGTGACAACCACATACTTCTTAGGGTCACACCTGGCAGGAACCCCCACCGAATTTGAGGATGATGCCTGTTATCCCATCCTAGAGAAAGGGGGCCAGGTGGCCTGGGCTCAGGGCTAACCCTCTGCAGAACACACAGCCCAGCAGGCCTCCCCTTTGCCCCTACTGAGTCTTGGGCTGTCTGTCCCCTTTCAGTGAGATTAAGAAGGTTCTGAAGAGCAGGAAGGGGAACTAACAATCCTTGGGTTCCTAATAAGCTCCAGGGATTGTTTTTGGCCTTTCTAGGGCTTCCCTCTTCATTCTATACATGTTAATAAGAAAACAAAACAAAACAAAAATTTGGAAAACCCTGAAGAAATGAAGTCAAGAAACCAAATTACCCAAATCCTACTGCCCAGGGACAATCATCAGTGTCTTCAGACCCTTGCTTTAAGCTTCCCCTGGGGGGCAGAGGGAGGGTGTACGCTGGTGTGTTCACCTATGCTGTTGGTAATACTTTTCATGAAACAAATAGGAAATAAATAACTACATTTCTGTGCATAATTAGGGTCATAATCTATGCATATTCTTGCATTCTGCATTTGTCATTTAACACGTTATTGTCTTTCCCCATGTCATTCTAATCTTCCAAAATAGCATTTTAATAAATTGTGCTTTGATTTTAAAAGGGATGCAGGCCCTTGGTAAGGAACTCTGGGGCACAGAGCAGAGGAGGCAGCCCTGGTTAGCTCACCGCTGGACCCTGGTCACGGCTTACATCTTGCTCCAGTCTATCCACTACCCTTTTTCCTATTCCTTAATCAACTTACGTTTATGTGTGCATATTCATGCCTTCTTGCATACACACATTTGTACGATGTTGCATTCCTCCTCATTCACTTATCATTCACTCACATTACTCATGTGGTGAGTTTTTTCTTGCGACTTAAATGCTGTTTTTAAACCTCATCTGCATGACAAATGAATATTGCATTATACAGTGGTACCATATTTTTACCTCTCCAATACCCAATTTGGGGACATTTGGGTTGTTTCTAATGTTTAATATGATAAATAGTGCTGGAAAGAACATCTTGTCCCATGAAACTTTATGTCTGTCTCTAATGTTTTCTGGAATCTTTGGGAAATTAATTAAAACTCTGGCTCAGTTTTATGTGAGGCTTAAAAGGCTGTCATTGCTGCCCACCCCCAGGACACTTAGTGAATACTGATATTCTCGCTGAAGTGGCAGGTGGTTTCTGTTTTGATAGGAGGCTTCCACGATGGAGCTCTCACTACCAACTGAATCACGTCCTGCACATTTGGGCATCACAAACAAGGTCGATCCTCAGATTGAAACAGAATTTAGTGCTACATATCAGGAACACGGGGAACCAGTCAATGTCTTTTCAAGGGTTCTTCAAATATTCAGATGTTTCTCTACCCCTTCCCCCTCCAGTCTAGCAAGCTTGAGTCATTAGTTTCCTTCAGAAGCCTGCATGTTGGGGCCCCTCCCTGTTGTGGGCCCTTTCCCCTGGTGCTCACATCCCTTGCCTTTGCAGGCGGCCCCTCACTCTTTCTCCAGCTCACGGAGATCGAGGAGAACGTCCTTGAACTCACTCCAACTGATACAGTATAGACAGCCCACAACCACATGCTGGGGAGAGTGGTTGCTCCAGAACTGAGTTCACCTACCACCTTTGCAGCCAGACTGTCCTGATTCTTGGCCCTGCTCCAACCCTCAGCAGCTGTGTGACTTTGGGCATGTTCCTGAACCTCTCTGGGCCACCAAGTTTGTAGGAAGAATGAAGTGAGATGACACAGGTGCACATGTCTAGTGTTGGCCCTAGATACTGTGCAGATTACCCCGGGGGTAAACGTCTGGAGATGAATTTTTTACCTAGGCAATTTCAGGACAACATGGAAAGAACAATGCCCCCCTTAGATCGTACAGGGACAAACACTGTGGTTGCAGGGTTCCAGATGAAGCCCCCAGGGTTTCTGATGTGCCCAGAGGGTGCTGTATGGTGGGAAAGAGTATGATGGTGAGCTCACCAGAAAGGACTGGTGTGCTTAGACCTGCTTATCTAGAGTATCCCCATCAGGGACAAAGGGGCTATAAGTCAGATATGTCTGATAAGTAGGGAGGCCTCAGGCATGGCTAGTTCCAGGTACCCACTCTGCTCTGCTTCTGAGAAGTTGAGCCACATGTGCATGTCCACACAGACACCCATTTCAGGAGAAAACTCCCAGATCCAGGATCTCAAGACCTGGGATCAGCTCTGGAAGTAGAACAAATAAAAGTCCCAAAACATAACAGAGCAGAAGAAAGCAAGCCTTGGTTTAGCATTCCAAAATAAATGGCATTTTGCATGCTGCTGTGATCTGGTCAGAAATGAACATGTTTGTAAAGGTTGAGCACAATGTAATTTGGGGAGAGGAATGAAAGAATGACTGGAACCACTCTCACAGCTCTAATGATGGGTCCTACCCCTCTCACCATCTCCAGTTCTGACCTAGCGGCATACGACAGCCACACTAGGTGCGGCTCAGAGGGAAAACAGAGGGTCTAGTGGCTTCTCTGCTCTCCAGGAAGCCACCAGGCCTACAATTCAGGTGACACAGGGAAAAGATATGTCAGGAGGGTAGACAGCTGCCTCAATTTCATTAAATCGGAGCCTCTGCATGGAGCTCATGAGACGTCAGTGAACAAAGGTGTTAAAATGCCTCTCAAACTTTGTTTCAAGTCTGGATTACCATTTTTTCTCCCTGCTGCTTTTATGGTTGATAATGCTACTAAGATGCCTGTTTTCTTGTCTGTGCTCCCCAGACAAGAATAACTAGAGTCCAGAGAGGATGGGAGTTGCAGGCCCCTGTACATCCTGCTCTACTGGCCCCCATGCCTTCACATGGCCCTTCCTTCCCGCCAGAAAGCCTCCCTCTGCCCTGTCCATTGCGTAAACCCTTTAGTCATTTTCTGAAGCCCATTTCAAAGGAATTGAAACGGGGTAACCCGGAAGTCATCCACTTCTGACAGTTCCCCCTCATAGCCTGTTACGAGTCCCCACTGCATTTACTTTGGGGTCCTCCCCCTCTCACTCCATCCCCACCACCCTGCCAGAGGAGAGGCCTCATCACCTCTCCCCAGATATGGCCCACCTCTATATACCAAGCACTGGACCAAGTATGTCACAAACATTTCGTCCCTCAGCCCCCCTTAGAGCTGGGTAAACTGTGGGTGTGTAGATCCATCACTCACTTGTTCTAGGACCTTGAGCAATTTGCTCCCTCCCTTCTTGGCCTCAGGTTTCTCATGTATAAAAGCTGGGGCGACATTGTCGTTAAGACCCCTTGTAGTTCTAGAACTTGGCATACTTCACAGTTTCTTCCTTTAAAAAAAATGCCCCAAGTGGGCTGGTGTTTTCAGTCTTATGTTTGGAACTTAGAACATTTCAAGAGGAGCGCTGACGGGATGGACTCATGAGCTCTCCCAGCAGGGCCTCCAGAGAGCAGACTGGAACTAACACACTCTTCCCAGAGTGTGTTGCAACTGAACTTACAAAATAACTTTCTATGCCTGCACTCCTGAGAGAAGAAAGGACATGGGCCTTTAAAATAACCAGATCCAGGTGAGAAAATGTCTCTGCCACCTATAAGGACCACCTTCTGGAGTCTCCTGGGCCTCAGTTTCCTCCCCTATAAAATGGGGATAAAAGTAAACTACCACAGAGGACTGTGGGGAGAAATAAAACCCAAGGTGTCTGCAAAGTGCTTGGCACGGCGTGGGACCTTGTGACTACTGGCAGCTAATATTCCCATCACCGTTCTCACTGTCACTGTTAGCAAAGCCACAATGTCAGGGGCAGGTGTGAGGGGGCCCCAGCCCACACAAAGCCTCTTCAGTAATAAAATCACCTCGGGACAGACCACAGAAGGATACCTATTGGATAGCATGGGGGGACCCTGTTGCCAAAAGCCAGACCCACTTGGAGTCTTAATTTAAGGAAGACCCAAGGAGCCCCTTTTTTGCACTCACAACTTGAGGGAATCCTAACACCCAGGACTAATGCTGCGCGCAGCCGATGGCATGCCTTCCTTGAAGGTGTCCACACGGAGAAAACATGACCCTTTCTGACAAGCAGGGAAAGGTCAACGCCCATGGCGGGCAGGCTGCATCCTGAGCTCAAGAGGCAGAGAAGCCAGGAGGGTACGGGAAAGTGAGGTGGATGCTACAGAGCCTGGGGTACCCCATGGAGACCCTTTAAAACCTCAGAAGAGCACTTGCCCCAAGAAAAACACAAGAAAGTAGCAAGGCACGGGGTGCCTGGATGGCTCAGTGGGTTAAAGCCTCTGCCTTCGGCTCAGGTCACAATCCCAAGGTCCTGGGATCGAGCCCCACATCAGGCTCTCTGCTCAGCAGGGAGCCTGCTTCCTCCCCCCTCTCTTTGTCTGCCTCTCTGCCTACTTGTGATCTCTGACTGTGAAATAAATAAATAAATAATATTTAAAAAAAAAAAAAAAAAAGAAAGTAGCAAGGCAACCTGACAGATGAGTCAAAGCTACACCAGCCCGACGACACTCCCAGGACTGTGCCAGCCCATCTACGTTCTTGGAAGAGCTTCTCTTCCTCTGCCCTTTTCTTTTACAAAACAACAGTCATAACAGCAGGATTCAAACTCTCTTTGAAGCCACCTTGTTTACTGAACAAAGGTCTAGGTTTGGGAATTCCTGGACACCATGAATAAAGGAGGATACAGTGTTTTTATTTTCAAAGCCTCAGTGAAGAACAGGAGCTTCGCTAGGGGTCTGGGGGCTGGCAGCCTGGTGGCACAGGCCTGGTGGCCCGGGCAGCCTTCAGAGACACCAGGACCTGACTCCACCCCAAGCCAGGAAACTGGCCCCTCTGTGCATGGGACACAGTGCAGATAAATCAACTGAACCTGGCACTCCAGACATGGGCTGGTAAGAACAGTGACAGCCTTCCTCATCCCATAATGTGACAGCAATATGCCAACCTCACAGGGCCACTGCAAAGAGCACATACATCAGCTCCTGTGAAATGCTGCTGAGCTCGTGTCCGGCCCCTCCCCAGACTGTGACAAGCACATGTGCTAATATCAGGGCACCTGACATCACCATGTAAGTGAGAAGCTCCCTCAAGCTCAGCAGTGTAAAGGGGAGGCCCCTGCCTGGGCCCCAGTGTCTCGCCTGTGAAATGGGATAACTGTACTGACCCCAGATAGTCCTTCAGAGCCTCGGCGACACAAGTTCTGGGAAGCTGAGCACATGCACAGCACTCCATGGCTCTCACTGCCCGAAAGAGTGATGCATGACCTACAGTGCCCCATCATAGAGTGACATGCCAAAGGTCACCAGCTGGTAAACAGAATACCCAAGATTGGAGCCCCAGATGGTCTCTTCTCCATGGTCTGTATTGTCCCCTCTTCAACCACCATTCTTAGGGGAGCTTGGTGGCTTCTCCCATGAGGGCTTCAGCCCTCAGGCCACTAATCAAGGTCTTTGAGGTTGGACTCCAAGCAGCCTCTCCGATCCTACTGCCACTCATGTCCTCTGCTCCTCGAACAGGCACTATGCGTCCTCACCTGGGGCCCTGAGTCCAGTTCTGCACGTGCCTCCTCTAGAGCCCGGTCCAGACACCCATGACCTGCCCGCGGGACGTGCTTCTCCCTCCGCTGAGGTCCCCTGTCTGTTATTCGGTGCTTCAGGTCCTCCTGCATCTTGCTTCCAGGAGCAACCATCCTGCCGGACTGTGTGGGCTCTTAGCTCTAGACTCTGTCCTCATTGCCGTCCTGGCCATGGCCTTCACGCATGCAACCTAATGTTTCCCGGCTTTCAGTGGGGGTGGAGGGAAACAGCTCACACATTGACCCATTCGATTCATAAGAGATGTCGCAGACATACTTAACACTATTAATTTTCTAAGAGATTCGGCTGCGAAGTGTTTGGCAAACTGTCCATGATGAGGGTTTGACAGCCAGTCATGTGGAAATTTGGGGCAGCAGATGGGTGTGGCTGGCAGCATATGGCTGAGTGTAGGTTCGGTGTTTATGCATTTTTACAAACTATGACTTTATATTTAAGCATAAAGAAGGGAAGGAATTCAAAATTAAGTTGTGCATTTTGAGGAGCTGTGTTCATGCTTTTAAACGAGAAGCAAGTTTATCGTTGCAGGCAGGTCCGGGGCGGGAGGGGGGGGGGGGGGGCGGTGGTGGTGTCAAGCAGCAGGGCCTCGGCTCTGGACCCACAACTGCCACCACCTGGGATGTGACCTTAGGCCAGGGAGTCCCTCTTTCAGAGTTTCTATTTTCTCAACTGTCAAGTAAGGAAGTCAGACTAGACTATGTTTGATGTCGAATGCCCATTTGGTCGGGTTTAGACGCTGCTATTGGCTCTCAGGGAGGGAAAAAAAGCTTTGAGCACTCCTGGCCCTAGAATGACCTCTGTTGCTGACCAGGGGCCTAAATGTGATGGTCTGAGTCCCTGCATTCGCTGGATTCCTTTGACACATTCCAAACTATCTTTCCAATGAGGAACACACTGACCCATAGGACCTGGGGTTTGAGGAAACTTCAGATTCCATTTGTTTTGTGGAAATACATCTGGGCCTTTGCTACCTGGTAACCCCCAGGGTGATGGGTAAAACTTGGCTCTTGGAAATCAGCTTGTCTGACAATAGCCTTGTTTTTGGTTGGGGAAAGTGAGGCCCAGGAAGGAAAGTGACTTACCCAAGGTCATAACAGGCAAGAGGGTAAAGCTAGGGCAAAGATCCTATCAGTTGGTGAGTTCAGGAACTCCCTAACTGCCCACACTGTGTTGTAGAACTTCATGTAGGTGTGGCTGGGGTTGGGGAGAGATCCTGAGCCCTCTTAGGAGGAGGGGGTTGGATACAGAGCCAGGTGAACCCTTCATCCCGTCTCTCCTGAGGTCAAGCAGGTCAGAGCTGGAGCACACTGGAGGATGTCTAGCCCTCTGTTCTGCATACTGGAAGAGCAGGCTGTGAGCCATGAGCAGGAAAATCCTAACCCCAATGATATTTGGCGGTGGGGGGCCTTTGGAAGGTAATTAAGGCCAGCTGAGGTCATGAGTGTATGACCGGCATGATGAGAGTAATGCCCTTCTAAAAAGAGGAGAGGACTTGGATCTTGTTCTCTGCTCTCCACCTCTTGGGGACACAATAAGACGGCGGCTATCTGCAAACCAAGACAAGTGTTCTCTCCAGATATGGGATCTCCCAGCACCTTGATTTTGAACTTCCAGCCTTTCAAATGGTGAGCAATCAATGTTTGCTATTTAAGTCAACAAGTCTGTGGCATTTATCATAGCGGCCGGAGCTAAAACACTAACTTCATACAAGCTTTTTACTCCATAAATGAATAGACCAAAACCCAGACTGGGTGAGCACCTTTGTCAAAGCCACACAAGACCCAGGACATTCAGCTGAAATGTAAGTTTCTTTGTCTTTCTGCCCCACACCCTTTCTAGAGGGTCAGGAAATTCTGCACTCTTATGGGCACATCCAGAAAAGGCCAGAGCCAAGGCACATATCTGCCAAGGCACTAGAATGCTCAAGTCAGGAGGGCTTGAAAGATTTCCTGTTTTTAAAAAACTGAAATCGAAAAGCGCTGTCATTTTCTTTAAATACATTCTTTTGAATAAAACATCTATTCTTGATGCCAGCAGCAAGCTTCGAAACATGTTCAAGATGACATGATTGATAACAAGAAGGCTTCTTCAAGATGTTTCTAATTTCATCTTCCTGGTTAAAGAATGCGAACTTTCTAACATGATGTATGGTCTAATAAGAAGGTGTGCTCGAACTGAAGTTATTTATTTATGCTTCCATCTTTGACAGATGAATATTAACTACTGAGAAAATTGTAAAGCCAATTAGTAAAAGCTGAATAATGTCCGCATGAGAATATGAGCACAGAAATACTAGTTATTTCGCATCCCAACGCAGAGCTGCAGACACTCCCTGCCTTCCTGTGAGAGGCTGTGGCCAGGCTGGGCAAAGTGGCTCCTCCCCTCCACTGGGCCCTCCGTTAAGCCTTGATGATGGCCCAATGGGAGAGTGGATTCTGGGATGGCCAAGGGAGAGACACCCCTGCTCCTGAATTCCCTCCATGTAGGACCTGCAGGAAAATTGCACTCCTGCTCCTGCTGCTACTCAGCCACTGAGTTCAGGAAGGCAGGCAGGTAAGGGAGGGCAGGCAGAAGCTTCAAGGATGGGCTCCACTCTCCTCTGCCTCCGGGAGGGAGTCTGCTGTAGGGGAAAAGGTGGTAACAAGCTGCTACATGCCCTTACCTCCTCCTAGTCTGCTCTGCTCTTCATGCCTATCTTACTCCCAGGAGTTGTGCATACGACAAATCTTTATTGAGCACCTACTATGTGCCAGGCACCAGAAATACGAAACCAGTACAGCCCCTGCCCTCAGGGGGCTTCCAGCCCAGAAGGCAATAAATAGGCAGTATTGCGCTACTGGGGGCCCTGTGAGTGAGCACATACACTGGGACAACGTGGTTCCCACCCTTTGAGTCTGCTTCATTGCTGAAGCTGAAAGAGAGAAGGGGAGGGGCTGGCGGTAGCTTCCAAAATTAACAAACGGTTAATTTACCCAGCACATGCTGCAAATGTTGGTTCTGCTTCCAGAAATGAAGAAAAAACAACCTGAGATTTCACTTGAAGTCTGTAAATTATTCTTTCCCCCAGCACCCTGGGCACCAATCTGTCATCTTGCGTTTCAGAGCCCATTGCTAATTTCTAATAATTTCTTCAAAACTGCTTGCTCCATATTAATATAATACCATGATGCAACTCAAGAGAGTAGTGGCCTTTGAGAAGGATGTCCTCTCCTTCAGCCACATCCTCAATGCCCCGGCATATTTAGCCAATGATCAGATCTGCCCACAAACTGACCTGCATGGTTTTTTTTGTCCATTACAAGTACCTTGTGTTTAAAGGAAAAGCCCTCTCTCCAACCTGAACCAGCCACGGTAATTAAAAACCCAGCAGGGCTATCATTCCTTTATCCCCGAGTCCTTGTGCCTTGCCTGGGCAGTATGGGAATGCATTTGCCATGACGACTCACCCGCCCACCTGAAGGCCCCAGAAGCCACAGTGGACTAGCAGAAGGAACAGAGATCAGACCTGGGGTTGCAGCATCCTAGCCCACCTGAGCTGAGAGGAACCTTGGGGATATTCCCATCCTACTCTTTGATTTTTTTTCCTTTTCCAGAGAAGGAAAGTGCCTCTATCTAGAGAGGAATGTCACCCACCTGGGAGTGTCAGGCCTGGGGCATGAACACCCCCTGCTCTCGGCCACTAGCTCGCTCTGACCGCAGCACACTGCTGTCCTGCACTGGGGTTTGTCTGTGTGTGTACCTCCTGGCCCCAGCGCGTCATCCTGGGATCTGGCGCCCTCAACAAACTGCAGGATGCCTGGGAACTCTTGAAGAATCTGGCCCCATGTGTACGATGGGAAACGTTAGCAACTGTGGACGGGATGGTCACACATGTGATTACAGATAGCCATTTCAAGACCCCCACTGGACTAAAGTCTCTGGGGTTCTAGAAAAAAGAGTCCACGGAATTTAAATTCCTCCCCTAACATAAGTACAGAATTTGTAATGTTACAAAGTGCTTTCCATGACCAAATTAATTAGCTTCTCTACTTCCTCACCTAACGAAATGTGAGAGGTCTAAGTACCCGGTTCCAGCCCCCAGAATCCATCCTTAAGTTTAATGCAAACATTGTTCTTCATTACTCAGCGGGGTCTTCTCTGAGAGGAAGCTCATTGTAATAGGATTTGGACAAACCCGCAGAATAATATTAAAACCATAAACTATGTGGAAGTACATATGATGGCAGGCAGAGGGGTAAGTCAGGAACTCTGAGAAGTTATTATCATGCTCCAAATGACACTCAAAAAGTGTCAACGCATCTAACTACAACTCCTAATGTTAGGTGTTTAGGCATCTTTATTTCTTGTCGGGAAAACAGTTATCTCTGTCATGCTGGACCGCCTGAGTATCCATCTTACATCAAAGACAACAAACATATGTAATTTTATATGTTCCTGCATCCCATCATTTTAGTACAAAAGGACTTCAAATTCAAATTAATACACTTGTTCCAAATGTCAGTTTTGAAAACCTCAGCAGAGCAGTCAGGGAAGAACATCACATGACACATGAGACTCATCCTGCCTTTTTTTTTTCTTTTGGTAAGACCGAAGGGGAGAGAAAAAGTAGTGTTTATCATTATAAGTCACTTCCAAAAGTATAGAATTCTCCCTTTCATCATCATAATTTGGTGATCAGCTCCATTCCTCCATTCCTCTGTTAGTGGAGAGTGAGACTTTTTTTTTTTTGTCATGAAATCTGCAAACAAATATACCAACTGCACCCAAGTTCTTGGCATCATGCGGGTCTCTGGATTTGAGCTTTGGTGGCATACTGGGACCAAAGAAATGGGGCGATGAGGAAATGAGTCAGACAGAGAAGGAGAAATATTGTATGTTCTCGCTTATGTGTAGAATCTGAAAAAGGCAAATTCATAGAAACAGAGTAGAATGATGGTTTCCAGGGGCTGCAGAGCAGGGGAAGAGGGGAGATGCTGGTCCAAGGGAACAAACTTCCAGTTATAAGACAAATAAGTTCTGGGGATCTAATTACAGTGTGACAATTATAGTGAGCAATGCTGTATTATGCACTTGAAAGTTTCTAAGACTGTAGCTCTTAAATGTTTTCATCACAAGAAGAAATAGTACTTATGTGAGGTGATGGAGGTGTTACCGAACCCTACTGTGGTGGTTACTTCGCAATATATAAATATGTCAGGTCATTTTGTACACCGTAAACCTACACAATGTAAAAACTTACAATGTAACATGTCAATTGTGCTTCAGTAAAGCTTCAGAGAGGGGGAGATTTTTTTTTAAGGAAGAGATTATACAGAGCTGAGTGTCAGATGACAACACTAAGGAAAGATACGGTAGTTCCATGGAGGCAATGAACTTGGAGAACTTACTTCTCCTCATTCCATCACTTAGTGGTCCTCTAACTTACAGGAACTTACATAATACCTTACTGTGCTTCCTACTCCTCCTTTGCAAAGCCAGGGTAATGATATCACACCCTTCATAGCGCTGTGGAACTCAATGACTGGAAAACCTTCACTGATAGCCTGGATTATAGTAAGTGCTCAATAAATGTGAGCCGTTTGTCCATTTATCACTTCTGAACACCTGAGAAGTCCTTCCCTTCTATCTTTTTATCTCTAACACCTTCTCCTTTTGCCTTTCAAACATAAAAGTTACCAAATTTCATGAGATTGTGGGGTCAAAAATCTACATGCATTATTGATTTTACTATTGATTCCACATTGCCCTTCACAAATACTAGTATGTTTTGCATTTGGTATACACAATGCTGACAAGAGAAACCAGTAAGTAATTTCAAGACCATGAGAAAGTTATTATGTGTGCGAGCTTTCAGTGTGTTATTTATTTTCAATGAAAGAAAAGACCGTCATCTTGATAGCTATAAGAAGTGTTTCTGCATAAATGGAAATAAATTATTCTTGCTCACTCAACTCAAAAACACAGAAGAAATGGGGTGATGATACCAATGCCCCCTACATGCACATACACCTCACCTCGCCTATATTCCCCTGAAAAACAGAAAGCATCAAACCGAGCTCCTGCATCGATGCTTACCATCTCCATGAGCTGGTCCCACCTTCCCTTCTTCCCTTGTCCCCCAGCTCAGAAGAGGCTCTCAATTTACCACAGACCAGTCATTCCAGTGTTTCTGGACTCAAGCCTCTGATCGGTCTTCAAATTTTCACACGTCCGGTCCTCCCTCCCTGGACCATGCATCCTGCACCACCTGCCTCCCCCTCACGCCCTGAGAGATCCCGTCAGTACAAAAGCCCGCTCCTGAGTCTCCCGTCCGGAAACGAGAACCCTCTCTCCTGATCCCCACACTCAACCTCCTTCACCCAGGAGATGTCCTCCCCTGGGGTCTGCTCCTAACCTTCTGTTAGCAGCTCACTCCACAGGGGTTTCTGCGCCCACACCTCCGTGGAGACCGGCCCCCTGAAGTTACCAGGAACCTCTCCTAGGCTCCGATTAGAGAGTTTGGCATGCTCGGGGTTCCGCCCTCAGACCAGCTAGCGGACCTCATCGGCTCTCTTCCCCACTCCCTCAGCCTCACCACACCCGCGCACGCAGACCCAGCCAGGCTTCAACCACAAGCACCTGCAACCCGGCATGAGGCCCTTCCCAATCACCGCCATGTGCTCAGCTAAAACAGGCACCAGAAGCCCTGGGACTCAATACCTCCTGGCAGCAGCCCTCACCCCTCGACTGCCAGGACTTGGGAGATGAATATCCCAGCTCACTCACCTTTTGTTGGGGATAAACTCGAGGCATGTCCTACAAGATCTCCCAGAACCCCCATGCCAGGTTGAGCCCCAGTATGATTACTTAATGCTCCCTTAGTCAGGGAGACTGGGTTGTATCCCCTCCAAATGTCTCTGTTAAAGCCCTTATACTCTCTCACTCTCCCTAAACCCCGCTATGGGAGGCCACGGTGAGGAGGTTGCCATCTGCAGGCCAGGAAGACAACCTTCACCACAAACTGACCATGCTGGCCCCCTAGTCCCAGTCTAGGGGGAGTAAACTGTGGATGTTCAAGCCCCCCGGTCTATGGTATTTTATTCTGCAGATGAATCCAGGGATTTTGTGACTATAATTAACAGACACCAAAGCCAGCTGATTAAGGGAGAGGTCCAGGCTGGAGACAGAAACCCAGGAGGCCTCAGCCGCTGGCCGAGTTGGTAAACAAAAGGGGGATGAGATACTACGTATCTCACAGGTGGCTAGGAAGATTGCAATAGATACTTCATGTCGGTTGCAGCTGCAGAAACTAAGCTAAGACAAGAGAATTCACTTGCCTGGCATTTTCCTACCATTAAAAGTTGTTTTTATAAGATTTATAGACACAGCAATAAAGGAGGAAGGTGAAATTTAACTGTACCTTGATATTCAATTAGACAGAAGGGCACCAATAAACCTTCAAAATGCCAACGCCCATGAGCGCTCTTCAGTCCTGAGTTTGGGGCCACTTCTTCATCTAATGCTGGAGGCTGGTCTCCAGACTTCGTTTCCCTGAAATCATGCTCTCCCAGCTTCCTAGCAAGAAAGAGAGGAGAAAAAGGAAAAATCAGAAGGCAAAAGGGAAAGTGACTGGGGTTGGTCCCCTAGAAGCAGAGCCTGTGGCGGTACCGCGGCACGCAGAGTCAGTGAGGGAAGCTGCACCGGGCAGGAGAGGGGCTGAGAAGGATGTGACCTCAAGCAGAGACGAGCCTCACCCCTGGGGAAGCTCCGGAGCACAAATTGCACCGAAAGTTCGTCCCAGTTGGCAGAAGACCAGGAATGCATGCTCCCCTTTGTCAGTCAAGGGAGCTGACAGCCAGGACAGTTGCACGGAGACAGGCCATCTCATGGAGAGAAATTCTGCAGGTAAGGGGCAGCCGTGAGTCATCAGCCTCCAAAGCTCCCAGCAGCTGGAAGGTAGCTGCACCTGCCCCTCAGAAAGGGGATCTGGGGAGAGGCCCAGGTATGTCCACCACAGACAGATGGAGGGAGGGAAGAAGGACGGTTGTCTTAACTGATCGTCTGAGAGGTGCACTAGAGGCTTTCTTTCTCATTACTGCAACCTTCCCGAAAACTGTGCAAGGTCAGTGGGTGGGCATTACTCATTCCACCTTAGTGATGAGGAAAACAGGGAGCATTCATCCAAATTCACTGTTCGAAGGAACAGTGAAGTGACCCCCACCCCCAGAAACAACCAACCAATACAAGAAAAATGTCCAATTATTCACTTTAAAAGACCAGCCCACAGGTCCCAGAAGGACCTCAAAACCCCAATTCTAGGGTTAGGGAGAAGGCGTCAGACCTCAATTTCCTGTACTAGTCGAACTTCCCATGCCTCAAGTTCCAAGTCTGTCAAATGGACATGGCATTAACTAACCATGGTAGACTAATGGTCTCCAAGGATGCCCAGGGCCTACTCTCAGGGACGTGTGAACAGTACCTTACACGTAATGTAATTAAGAGTCTCGAGATCGAGATTATTCTGGACTATCTGGTGAATCCTTAATGTAATCTCAAATGTCCTTAGAGAAGCAGAGAGATTTGCGACAGAAAAAAGAGCGTGTGACAACAGAAGCAGATTCAGAGAAAGAAGATGCCAAGTCTCTGTCTTTAAAGATGAAGAAGGGTCCCACAAGTCAAAGAGTACAGTGGCCTCTAGAAGCAACAGAGGCAGAGAAATGGACTTTCCTGGAGCCTCTAGAAGGAACTGGCCAACACTTCAATTTAGCCCCTTAAGACTCTCTTTGAATTTCTGACTTCCAGAAGTGAGAATAAATTTCAATTATTTCAAGCTACTGAGTTTGTGACTGTTTGTTATGTTACACTGGACATCAGTTCACTCTTGAGAAAATCATGAAACTGCCTCACACGCTAATGCTCCGCAGGCTGGCGAGGGGCCGGGAGCGAGGGGAGGACAGGAAGGAGGCTGTAATTCCACACCCACACCCACAGCTGCCGGAGTCCGCCGGTCTTAGGGGGATTCCAGAGTGTTTCCGGCGCACAACCTCCTGCTCAGCCAGGAGCCGGGCAGAAGGGATTTAGAGAAGCCTGTCGACTGAATTCTGGGTGTTTGTAAATCAGGCAGCCTGGCTATGAATAAAACCAGGTTTGAAGCGGGCCAGCGACAGGAGTTAGGCACCTAAGGGAGGATAGGCAGGCCTACAGAATGAACGAGTGTGGTCCCAGTGAACAAGGCCAGCAACACTCAGGGCCCCAGGTGAGAGCAGGAAAAGGAGCCGAGGAAGGGGAGATGTCCACCCACCTCTGCCACCAATCTGCCCTATGACTTGAGACAAGTCTCCCCATCCTGCTCCCTAGGCCCGCATCTCCCAGTCTGTGACAGAAGGCGTGTGAGATGGGTAATGCCCAGGGAACCAGCCTTCTCTGATGCTGGGCTGCCCCACATTCCTGGTTAGGCCTGCAGCTAGCCAGACTGACCCCCAGGGATACTCAGGATTTATAGGCTCACAGAGCCCAAGGCTCAGGAAGAACAAATCCTAGGACCTCCAAGAGATAGGCGTAAGAAGCAAGACCGGGAATGCACCGTCAAAATATTTTATCTAAAAACGGACCTGCACAGCCTACAAAATGCATATAGCACACGTATCCTAAACCAAAAGAAACAGAATGGGACATGCCAGATACACATACAGAAACAGGAGCAGCCCATTGTCATCAGAAAATAGTGAACAGTTTCCTCAGATTGCAAGGGGATTAAAAAGGGGCCCAGGGTTCTGGAGCCTTCTACATGACAGCGCTGCCCAAAGATCTTCCAAAACTCCCTCTCAACCATCTGGGAGGAAAGAGACCTCTTAACCAGTGTGGAGGGAAATAAGTGTGTTATCTGCATCTATAGTAACTCCCAGTGGCCAGCTGGGGAGCTGAATTTGGAGGAGAAAATACCTTTTCAAGGTTAGGAAGCGACAAAGTGGCTGAAATAGGATTCAACATCAGGATTGCACACCCCAAACCCCAAGCTTTTAGCCACCAGGCAAACTGCAGAGATGAATTCGGACAGTGTTCCCCATAGTAGACCAATCTGGGTCATTGGCAGAAAATTCCAGAGGTTGTGGCCAAAGCTTTGGAATGGTCATGGTAAAGGAAGTCATCATACCCACCCCCAAACCAAATGTCCATTGCTCTCTCAAGGACAAAAACAAGGATGAAAGGACCAAGCATGGCATAGGACTATCCTTCGGGAACCTCCAAGGTCAACAACAGGAACTAGCTCACTCTCAGAAAGGACCTCTTTATGGCTCAGAGCTGAAGGTGGAATGGGCCAGCCCAGAGATAGTGAGCTTCCCACAAAAGGGGTGTTCAATCAGAAGATCTTTCCAAAACCTGGACTTGACCCTGTCAGCCTTATCCCTGGTGTTTCAGGCCTTTCCCAGTCTCATACACACCCCTTGGCCACCAGCATTTGCTCTACACAATGGAACTTCTTACCAAGTTCAGGCCTCTCAGCCTTCAAATCACACTGCTCCGTCTGCTGAAATGTCCACTCCTCTCAGGGCTCCAAACTGTTTTGGTCGATCTGCTCAAATACCTCTCCTTTGCCAGCCACAGCCCAAGCAGGTTCAGGGACATAAGCTCTACACTCCCATGCAATCACCTGTGTGTTTACCTCCTTCCCCATCTCTTTGGGGCTCATCCACAGCAATAACTCTGCTCCCACATTGCCTAGCACTCTGCCTAACTCTACGTAGGCCTCTATTACAGTTTTGCCCAACCGTAGTTACGGTTCTGTGGTTTGTGGCTTCTGTGGTTTGTGTCCCTAAGTCAAGCTTGTTGCCTTCCCATCTTCCTGGAGAAAAAACCACATACCCACGACGCTGCTCCTGAGAGCTCTGAACGCGAAGGGAGAAAGCCGCCCCTACCCTGCCAGAAAGCTTGTGGTTGGTAGCTAATCAGGTCACCTTTGAAGCTGAGACCATAATGATTTTTATTTCCAAAAATTAAAAAGCTCAGGGCACCTGGGTGGTTCAGTGGTTAAAGCCTCTGCCTTTGGCTCAGGTCACCCTGGGATCAAGCCCCACATCTGGTTCTCTGCTCAGCGGGAGCCTGCTTCCCCCTCTCTCTCTGCCTGCCTCTCTGCCTACTTGTGATCTCTGTCTGTTAGATAAATAAATAAATAAACTCTTTAAAAAAAATTAAAAAGCTCAAGGAAGAAACAATCAAGAAGCTCAGGGATATCTTGGCTCAGAAATCATAAAAGTCAGTGATATTTTAAAAATAAGACTTCCCTAATTCTCAAGGGACCCCCCAAGTTTCACTGGTACCCAACCACTTGTACTTCCCCCCCTCCTGGAGATAAAGGCACATGTAGCCCGCCTCCCTCCGCGTCTCTGCCAAACCCAGGCCTCTAGCACGTGGCCGCTGGGCCAGATGGTTAGCATTTCTTCAAGCAGGATACAGTTCCACTCCTTCCTCAGGACAGGAACGTGGGGGCTGGCCCTTGGTGAAGAACGCACGATGGACGCAACCAACAGCCCCCTCTCTTCCAGGGAAATGTGTGTGAAGAGCTTCCCAGGCCCCCTGCCAGAAGCCAATTCCAACAGAATTTCTCTGACCAAGTCATCCCCTGGAACAGCCCAGTAAGCTCTCATGGGGACACGCAGACACAACCAGGGATAACCTCCAAGTGGAGAGCATCGGACTCAAGACTAATTCAAACCTTCACACTGGTACAGAGCTCTGTCTGCAAATGGCTTGCATGCACCCCCTTTCAGTACGTGAGGGAAGACATCATTGGTCTCTCTCCGCTTTACATGCAGAGCCCAAGTCCCAGAGATCGGGAGGCGAACTTCCCAGCCGGCTCCCTGACTGCCAGCTCCACGCTCTCCTGAGGGTGCCTAAGCCTTAAGAGTTACCGCCCGCAGCAGCCTTTACCCAGCTCTCCAGCATGGCGGAAGAGCTCAGTGAGTGTTTCCCTGAGCTCAGTTTGATTTTCTTTCTGCTGTGAAACAAAGAAAAGATGGCTCTTGGTATTGGTGCTAATCTATTTTAGGGAGCACAAGCTAAGGCATTCAGATGGGGGCATCCTGAGTGCCCCAAATAAGCCCCAGCAGAGGCATGCACACATCTTGGGAACAGAGCCAACTGTACTTCTGTCGCCCCAGAACAATCCCCCTTCCCCATGGGGATCACACAGCTGCCAAGGGGCAAGAGCATGTTTTGAACCCATGCCATCTGCCCACAAAGTCCCAGCATCATCTCCCAGAGGGGGCTTGACTTGCTGCCCATCTCAGTCCCCAATCTCCTTTTCTCAGGGTCCCTTTTGACACTGAGGCTCCATCTCTCAGTTGTGGCATTTGTATCTTACTGCTCACCTCCACAGAAATTGTGTGGGGTTGACTTTCTATTTGTCATCTTTACCTTAAGAGAAATGAGTGTGAGTCACCCATTAGCTGGCCCAGGAGGATGTGGGTTTTCAACCGTCCAAATCCTCATGAGCACAGATCCTCCGAAGTCACTTGGAAGTCTACACTGCAAGACGTACCAACAGCCCACTCATTGCGGAGAAACAGAGGGGGCAGTGCAGGCAGAAGAACAACTGGTTCCAAAGAGGAGAGGCACAGCCGCAGTCTGGTCCCCATGCTGTGCGGCCTCCCACACACCCCGAGCCTTCCAGTTGGAGGGAGGAGGGCGCCGGGCCTGCTTGCTTCCATCACTCCAATACTCCTGCAAGAGGGACAGCAGGAACTCCTCAGCCCTGTCTTCTCCCACCACGTGACAATGCAGAAGGCCACAGATCACCACCGTCTCATCATGCCAGGGCCGGCCCACATGTGTCAACCAGGAGAAGCCAGGTGGACCGCCCCACTCAGTAGCTTGTCCCCACAAACCGTCTGTCACCTGCACTATTATGTTCAGGGCAAGGTTTCTGCTCATCACTGTTCCCGTGGCAAGAGAAGCAAAGGTAGCCCCTAAAACTTCTGCCAGAGTGATATACTCATTTTCCCTTATATTTCATTGGCCCCAAGTAAGTCAGAGGCCCTGCTTAATTTTAAGGGGTCAAAAGTACAGTTCTACAATTTGCCCAGAGGCAAAGAGCAAATATTTAGTGAACAGCATGAAGGACTACTAAGCCATAATAGTAGAAACAATGACAATGATAAAACATTACAAGACGTGGACATTTACTGGTACTTACCATACACCAGGCACTGGGCTAAGTGCTCTGTATCTGTTATTTAATATTGTGCACAAGACAGATGTTACCATCAGCCTGATTTTATAGGTAAAGAAATGGAGGCTCATGAGTTCAAGGGACTTGCCCAAGGTCAGCTGGTACAGGATAGATCCAGGACTTAAACCCAGGACCAGGACCCTAAGGTGCTAAGACCATGCTGTCAATCTTTCCACTACCCCTGCTCCCATGTATATTTAGGGACACGCAGGAAAGTCAAAAGACAGCTATGCTGACTTTGAGGCCATAGTCAGAAACACTACTTCTCGTCTTACTGCCCAAGCTACAGAGCCCTGGCATGTGTAGCCGGTGGCTTCAAGACTCAGAAGGAAAGCCCCTTTGTTGACCCAAACCAGTTCAGATGTGTCGATCATCCAATCAGCTTGCTGAGGACTTCCAGGTCCCACAACGGGCAGGAACATGACTGCTAGCTCACCGAATTCTCACGCCTCTCACAGGCACATCCCACCCGCCCCCATTCTGCAGCTGAGTAATTCAAGGCCTACAACTAGTGAGAGCAGGACTGTGAACTCAGATCTGCTGGCTCTCAGGCATGAGATGACCAACAAAGACCTCTTTGTGGGGAGGCCAGCCCGGGGAGGGGTATGGCCCAAGAGAACCAGCTCAGGGTGGGAGTCCCTGAGTCCCAATAAATGTGGGTGTGCTTCTCCAGGCCAGCCCCTTCCTTTCTCAGGACCAGAGAGAGGGAGCCCTACACATGGTGGGCTCTGACAGGTCACTCCTTCCTCTTAGCGAAAGGCAATTGTGACTCTAGCAACCCTCTGGAGAAGGCAAACATGTTCCCACCGGGCAGCCTAGGGCAAGCAAGGAAAGCATGTGGACCTTTGGAGTCCCATGCAGAGACCATCTCCACCACGGGGAAGCCGTGTGACTTTGGGCAAGTCACTTAACCTGAGCCCAGGTTTCCAAAAATAACGGAGCAGGGCAGGATCTTCCTGAGGGTTTCACCCCTGGCCTTTTTTCAGAAACTATTCTCTGATGAACTCAAGCCAAGGTCTTGGGGTAGAAAAAGGGTAAGTGGAAGAGTCAGTGAGTGAAACTCCTTGGGATGGCAAAAGGCAGCTCATGGTTATGAGCCACTTCTACGTTCTGGGGGTCACACGGAGGATGCTACCCTCCCCAGTGCCTGTGACTGTCTCTACCGCCTCATGACAGAAGAGCTCCTGTTATCCACAGGGTGCCCAGCAGGAATCAACAGAAGCCAGATGAACCCCCAGGCCAGTAAGGGCCAGAGTGTGTGTGTTGGGGGGATTAACAGCACGTAGGAGAGTGTGACTACAGGCCAGCCAGTGTGAAGGGATACTTTTTCCAATTCCTTCGGTTTTTATTCCAATCACAAAAATAATTTAAACTATAACAAACTGAGACAATACAGAGACGTACAAGATACCGCTGGGTGTCTCATCCCTTCTCTGCCACTGCTGCTCCAAACAGGCATAAGCTCTGTTAACATTTCCATGAGGTTCCTTCTAAATGTTCTCTATGCTTCTAGGCAGGATTTTCCAAAGGAGGGTTTGTTCATCATTTCTTTATGGGCTGTTGACAATAGTAATAGTAATAGTAGGCACATTTACAGAGTACTTCCTGGGGCTGGGTTCTGTCCCAGGTGCTGGGAACAGCTGTGAACAAGAAGCCTGGGCCCTGTTCTGGTGGGACCTAAGTCACACTCTGCAACTTGCTTTAACCTTCACTTACCAGCACATCAGGGACCATATCCAAATCCTCACCTATGAAGCCAATACACTTTTTAAAATGGAACATTTTGTTGTGTTTTATAAGTATACTGCCTTTGATTCAACCAGCCTCCTACTAATGAATGTTTATTTCCAATTTTTTGTTTTTACACACGCACACAAAAATAATCCATGTATTTAATGCACTCATGCAAGTATTTATATAAATATTTATCCTACCCAGACAATGCCAAAGTACTTTCCAAAAAGAAGTTTGGGCCAGTGTACTCTCCCATGGGTAGTAGACAGGAATGTCATTTTGTGCAACTTTGACACTACTGGGTTTTATTGAGTTTTTAGATTTTTGCCAATCATTTAGGGGAAAACAGATTTCATTTTTGTTTTAATGTTAAGGGTTCTCTAATACCAAACTCAGTCTTTCCGTAGAGAGAAGCAGGAGGTGGTGACGTTTTGAGGTATGGATGGCAGCTTCTAAGCAGGATTTGGGGGACAACCTACCCGTCTGGGTACTAGGCAGGAAAAGCAGCCATGATTCTCCCTTTCCCTCTCTACAGAACTGACCTTGAAAATTCCCCTTGTTGGTTTCCCGTTAATGGGCACCTCACCTGCTAACGAGGATTAATGGCCTCCATCCTCCTCAATGACGAGGAAAGCCTAAGTGGAGGAAGAACTGGGCTCAGGTGGGGGATACCAAACAGTTGTCCCTCACACAAAGCACCGCAGCGGCAGACCTGCAGTTTCTACCTCCTGATGCTCATAAGGATGGGGGCGATGCCCTGGTCCCCAAGGGCAGGGCTCAGGGCTGGCCCTTCCATTTCCCCGCCAAGGGCTCTTGCACTGAGACACGCCACACTATTGGTGCCCAAGCAATACTTGCTGGCATGGCCTGATTCCTGACAAGTGTTAACAGCACCTGGAATTCACAAATGGTGGCTGAGCCCCTGCAACGGACCGTTCTCACCAGGGAAGGGATGTGGGAGCCCGCTCAGAAGAGAGAACAAATCAAAGTGGGTAGAACTTCCCACTACTGGAGCAGCGGGGGTCCGTCCAGGGAGGCATTCTGCACAGGTGAGACTGGGGAATGGGGAAGATCTGGATAAACAGAGGGAAGAGAAGCGAGCACAGCAGGCAGGGGGAGGACACAGACCAGGACTAAAGTCCTCAAGCAGCACCGGGTGCCCTGGCAGTGCTCCCCCAGGATGTGTCAGAGTCGCTCCTGCCACTCAAGGAGAGCCACTGTGAACTATTCAACAGCGTCGCTGGCCAGGACATTACAGCCTGCAACTGTGGGGGTGTTTGTACCATGGCCATCAGCAGGTACTAAAATCCTGATGGCTTCCCAGCACACGGCAGTTTATAAAGGTGCACTATTATTGTAGGAAAATACAAAGGGGTTGAAGCAGGAGGGCGACTCGGTCAGGTTTGCATCTGGGAAGGGGTCACTCCAGGGCCAGTGTGGGAGGGACGGTTTGGGACAGGAGGAGATGCAGAGACAGCAAGGAGGCTCCTCCGCTTGGCCAGGCAAGTGATGTGGAAAGGCGCCAAGGGACAGATTCTGTTGAGGAGGTAGACCTGGTGCCTTGGCAGGGGTGGGGTGCCGGGGAGGGGGAAGGGAACCAACCACCAAGGCCATTAGAGCTTGAAAGGATGAAAAAAGCCTTTTTCCACTTGGCAAACGTCTGACCTTCTCTATCTGATCTCCTTCTACCCAAAGAAGAAAGAAAATCTCTGTAATGGGTTCTAGAAAACCCAGAGGGGCTGGTCTGGCATAGGCTGGCAAGAGAAAGGAAGTCATTCCCACCTCAATCACCTCCCTTCCTTCCTCCTCCACTTCCTCCCTCCCTGCTAACATAAAGCCCTGGTCATCTGAGGCGTAAATATTCCTGGGGTCCTGCCAGCGGCAGACAGCTGCCTTAACTCTAGTGGTCCAGCCCACCATTTGCATCTCTGCTGGAAACACTGAGTCCCGAAGACACAAACACCCAAGGT
Source organism: Taxidea taxus jeffersonii (assembly GCA_003697995.1). Lineage (NCBI taxonomy): Eukaryota > Metazoa > Chordata > Mammalia > Carnivora > Mustelidae > Taxidea > Taxidea taxus. The sequence goes on from RCUC01136645.1 coordinate 65,817, forward strand.
TTATGGTCAGTGCCTGCCATTAAAAATACATTCCTGAAACCCTCCTCTCCCTGTGCTGTCTGCTCGGGCGCATAAAATATAGGAAAGTTTAGGAAAAAGGAACAAGCTGGCGGTAGAGAAAGGACACTGGAGGCAGAGTCACTCTGACCTAGGGCCAGAGCTTGGATCTGTCCCTGGAACCTCTGAGAACCTGGGGCTTCTCTTCTGAAAAGGGGAACTGCACTCTCCAGTCTTTGTGAGGGTCTTTGTGAGGAGGAAGCGCAGAGCGGAGGGGAGGGGAGGCCCCCACTCAGGCACACACCCACACCCCACCCCCGCACACAGAGCCTGACAGCAGCCTGACAAGCTCCCACTCCAGGCAGTGGGTCGGGGGAGAGAACTCGGATTCTAGAGAAAGATAAGCCTGAGGTCTGGTTGACTCTCTCCTGCTGGCTCTGCGCTGCGTGCCTCTGGACCATTTACCTAATGTCTCTGTACTACAGTCACCACCTTTATCGTTATTGTCTTGGGCCTGCCAGCTTGCCTTGACCTTATCTGCAAAATGGGGCAATGCTGTCTGCTCCTTGGAAGGTTTCGGTGAGACCCAGCCCAACACAAGAGGGCTTTGAGAAGCCCTCACACTATGCAAATACAACGTATTACTCAGGAGAGTCTTTCATATGTTTTGGCCGAGAGAGGAAAAATCTGTAAAACATAGAAAACACTATTTGCTGCTGTTTCTAAGCCCAAATCGCTAGCACTTGCGAGTGTTCGTCATGTCGGCACCCTAAACACGTGTGAACCCCTACTATGTGCCTGGCGTTGTGCTGTGTTGGAAAGTCTGGGCCCCCACTTCAGTGCCCTTTCACAGGGAGTCACAAGTGTCCCGCACAGACATCCAGAGTGGTGGGGTGAGGGCTGGGCTCTCAGGGGAATGATCTATCAAACACCTAAGATGCAGCACCAGCTGGGAGCCCCTTCTGCCCCTCCTCCCACCCCCACCTATCAGATCAGGGACCCCTGAACCTGCCCAGGGGCCCACCTCACCTCCCTCTCTCCCAGGCGCCTCTTGCAGATGGATGAGATCCTACCTTCTGCACATGTGTTCCTAGAACCCCTCTGGGCTCTGGGAAGCCACCTTGCCATACTGGTTCTTTCTTACCATAAAAGTCCTGCCTTTCTCTTTACCCTTTAACAAGGTTACCGCAGGACTGGGCGAGGCAGATTGAGGCCTCAGGCTACATCTGCCCTTCATTTAAAACCACCCCAGCTCATGCAAGGCTGGAAAACAAGTCTCTGAGCCTCTCTTTTACAGTTCGTTAGATCCAAGTCCAGAGTCATTCTCACCAACCGATTGTATCAGCCTGGAGCCCATTTGCCTCCAGAAACTAACCCTCTTGCAACTTAGCCAATGCACACCAATGCCTGCGTGTCCCTGGCTCCTGGTAGAGCCCCTCTCTTTAAGTGTCATTTAAGAAAGCCTGGAAGCTTTTTCTCTCCTCCTGGAAGATACAGGATTCCTCCACCGGCCCCCAAACCCTCCATCAGCCACATCCTCCCAGTCCTCCTGCTGTGTGCAGTTCCGGATTAGAAATGTGTTTTTATTTTCCAGTAAAAATATATGGAGGGGGAGTTTATTGTTGCTCTTAATTACACTGGGTGATTTGACAAAGAGCATCTGGACAAAGGCAATGCACATTTAAAGGGGAAACTCTTGTCATTTACGACGGAATAAAGGAAAAGCAAGCTAGCACCCCCAACTCCGCAAGGAGGAGAGGAGCGGTTCCTCCCCTCTCACAGAGCTATCCGGCCCTGACAGTCTTCCGCTCTTATTAATTTACCAGGCTGGGCCCAAACCCCAAGGCCAGGCCCGCCTGCAGGAGAGGCAGAGCTAAAAACAGATCCAGCCTCGGCGAGGGGCCAGCGTGCATCTAATCGCTGGGCTTTCTCCTCGCCTTCCCCAACGACTCTGCTCCGGAGACAGGCGACATGGAGAGCAAAGGCACGCGGTGCTTTGATTTGGAGAGAAGGGAAAAAAGAAGGCCGTCTGCAGGTGTGGAGACAGAATTGTCCAGGCAACCGAGAGGAAAACGCCTCTGGGCAGCCACTGGCGCAGGTGCGCCTCCGTAGGCACACGGTGAGGCGATCAAGGACGGGTTTGTGGGCGCAGTGAGGGGTGCAGCTTGCTGGAGCCCCAAAGTGGAGTGCGGTGTTACTAATTCATCCCCATACCCGGGTCACGAAGGGACTGTGGCTGTGAGGTTTCTTGTTAGGAAAGTGAGCCACAGTTAACGGCTTTTCTTAGACCCTTTGTAGATTTTACTGGGGCCAGAATGGGGAGGGCGCATTCGTTATGCAGGTTTGGCTGAAAGTTGCCCAGATGCTCATTCATCTAGGCTACCCCTCAGCCTACATTTATTATTAATAATAAAAGCCACCATTTAGTGGCTTCCACTGTGGGCCAGGGGCTGCACTAAGCACTTTACCTTTGGTACCTGATTCAGGCCTCATGGCTTCCGCATAAGACGGACACCATTGTCCCCACTTTATTGACAATAAAGCAGGCTCAAGAAAGGACAGTGACTCGCCCCAAAGCCCACAGCCTATAAGAGCCGAGAATCAAAGCCAGACCCATCTGACTCCAAAGTCTAAGCACTTAACTACTAAGATCTCCAGCCTCCCTCTGTGTGTCTCTATGCCGGGCCTTCAGCTGGGAGTAGAATAAATGTCTGATGAATGGATGTTTCAGGCATGCTGTATTACAGGTCCACACTGAACATGTAAGTACTGGAAGATGGATTCTGCCTTCGCCTCTCGCCTAAGACTCCCCCAGACAAAGAGGACAGCAGAGAGCAGCAAGAACTTCTCCAGCCCAACCAAGGAAAGAGCTGGCTGAGGAGAGACTGTCAGCAAAGTGGCACTGGTTCTCTGCCTCTGTGACCATGCCCATTGCGATGTGACTTGGCGGCTCCTGTCATCCTAAGACAGTACCTATTTCCCCATCCCGGATTCTGGGCTGCTCTTGTGCCTTGCTCTGGTCAAAAGAATGCAGAAGCGATATGTCTAACTCAGGCCTCAAAAGGCATGTGGCTTCTGCTTTGGAACCCTGCCATTGGCAGGTGACAGCCGCCCTTCACTGGCAATGTGGGTCTCAGTCACCCCCATGCCCCTGAGCCATAGCCATCCAACCACCACCTGATGAGGCCACCATAGCTCAGTCTACCTCCAGCCAACCTGGCTCCTGGCTACAGACTGATGAGTGTGGCCAGCCAACCCCAGAAGTGCCCGAGCGACCCCACAGTGCTGACTGCAGAATCACGGGCTTAGTAAATGTTGTTGCTCAGGCACCAGGCTTTGGGGTGGCTTGTTACACAGTGAAAGCTGACTGACACGGGGCTCATCTGTTTCCCCAGAGCTGAGAAGCCCTAGAAATGTCACAGCCCAGAAAAATCCTGGCGCCCCCTGGAATCCAGGCTGCTAAACAAAGGATATTTCTAGATGACTAGTTTTGCCCATAGCCTAGTGTTTGCTCTTTGCTTCTTCTTCCACCCATTCTAATGTTAAAGAAGGAAAGTACCACACACTGGGAGGCAGAGAACAGAGGCAAAGATCCATCAGCAGATTTGGTGAGGAGAGCTCATGATGCCATGAGTTGAATGTCCCAATCCCTCAAACACCCAAATATGTCACAGTCTGTATGACAGGTTTTTCAGCAGTGAGACATGGCCTTTTGTAGCATGTACATATCCGAGAAGATGCCATGGGTGGGGAAGCTTTGGGAGCATGGGGAGGAGGGAAGTAAGGCCCCACACCTCCCGTGCAAGTCTCCTGTGGCTGGAGTAACAAATTACCACAACACTGGTGGCTTAAAACCGAAACATATTCTCTTACGCTTCTGAGGCCAGACCTCCAAAATCAAGGTGTCTACAGGATCGGTTCTTTCTAGGGACTCTGTGGGACGACCCCTTCCATGCTTCTTCCTGGCTTCTGGAGGCTCCCAGCAAGCCTTTGGGTCCTTTGGCTTGTAACTGTATCACTCTGCCTCTGTCTTCTCACAGCCTTCTTCCTGGGTTTCTGTGGGTCCTCTCTTGCTCTTAGACGGTCAGTAATTGGTGTTAGCACCTATTAGTACCCACCCTAAATCCAGATTGGCTTCGTCTTAAAATCTCTAATTATATTTGCAAAGATCCTATTTCCAAATAGGGTCACATTCTGAGTTTCTGGGTGGACATGAAATGGGGGCAGGGGTGGGGAACACTGTTCCACCTCCTACATGCCCTTCATTTTTCCTGGAGCAGCAGCCTGCAGGGACACAGTCTGAGGAGCACCTTTCCCTCCTGGGCCAGCCCATGTCCACTCTTGGGGTATGCTCCAGGGTTTGCCTCTGGCCAACACAAGCCTGAGACACTGGGGGTGCAGCCCCATCTCAGGTCCTCCCTTGTGCCCATTTTGTTTCAGAGGGTGGAACTCAAGCTATGTGCCTCTACTCTGGCCATGCAAACAGCAGAAATGGGGCCTACATATTAGCTCTCTCATTTCTATGGAAAATGGAAACCAAGATGAAAGCTGAAAATAGGGCTTTGGGTCCCCAAATCCAAGAATGGCCTAGTGGGCCACCTGGAGGAACCACAGGAAAAACCTGCCTGCTCTCTAGGAAAGAAATACCCCAAAGCCTGCATGGTAAGGACATGCCCGGAGGCCAGCCCTCAGCCACACCATGTATCCATCCTCCCACTCAGTCTCCACCCTGTGTGCACGGGCTTGATGCTGGAACATTGTGCCTGTCTTCCTAGAACCCAAGGCCCAGCAGCAGAAACACACAGAACCACTCAGCATAGGGGCTAGTGGAGGGCAGCCTGGGAAGGAGAGAGAGGCTGCCCATGGAGACGGCGCCTGAGCTGGTGTGCACAGGTCTGGGAGTGCACACAGTAGGTAGCAAAGGGACAGAAGGAATAGTTTATACACACCCATGAAGGAATAGTTTATGCACACCCATGGTAGGGCAGACGAGCTCAGCGCTCCAGAATGATGTGTTCTTACAGCAGAGGGTGGGAGCCCTCAGGAGGCCACAGTGGGAGAGAAGTCTGGTGCAAGCATCATCACAGACTGGACACCAAGTGATATGGATGGTGGAGAGGGATAATAGCCAGGACCCACACACACCCTGTTCAGCCCTGACGCGGAGTCCCAGGAGGATACAGACCGGGTAAAGGCTGTAAGGAGATCACACTAAGTGGTGTGACCCACCCAAAGGAGCCAGATAACTAATTCCTTGGTGCAAACCCAACCCTGAGAAACACAGCTTTAGAAAACAGAGGCACCAATATACGGTTTCTCAGGGGCTTCCCACTGGGCTCATCTGCCTTGCAACCCAACACTTCGAGCAGCCTCTTCCAGGACACAAGGTGGAAAGGAAAGGGAGAGAAGTTGCTGGAAACCTCATCAGAGGTCATCTTGCCTCTGATTCTGCCATTTCTTTTCTCATCTTTTGGCATTCCAGTTAGGCCATCACCAGACTTTTTGTTCCTGAAATAAACTTCAAAAATCCTGGACTTGACCCACACATGAAGTACAACAGGCTTGCTCCACTTATCTTCTCCATCTTGGCCCCTGCTCCCGGGCTTCTGCCTGCAAGGCCTGCTTTCTTAGGAAGCTCTAAGATTAGTGGGAAGAAAAATCCCACCCACCCTAAGACGATAACGGCTCCTGGAGAGGTAAAAGGAACTTGGAGAAAAATCTGGAAGCCTTCTGCCCCACTCCCCAAGTTCTTTTTAACATTATACTTGCTTGAGATTAATAATGCCATGCCCCAGCTGCCCAATCCTTGTTTGAGAAGGTTTGCTCCCACTCAGCATCATTCCCTACAAGCTCCAGGACTCAGTTCAGCTCCAGACCTGTAAAACAAGCCCTGAACTAGTAATGTGCAAGTCAGCCACTTGCCAGGCCCAAAATGCAGGGCTTGGGGGGCTCCCAGATGGAGGGGGGACCCACGGTGGAGGCAGGGCTCCAGGAGGCCCCTTAGAGATGCAACAGCACAGGAAGAAATGGGATGATGAGGATGCCAGCCTTGGTGAGACACCCAGAAAATGGTCCCATCTGTCCAGTCTGATCGCTCCCTCTGCACTTTCCAGACCCTCTTCCCAGCAGCTCCTTCTCCACTTGAAAATCTCCCCTGTCAAGATGCAGCTCAGGGGTCACCTCCTCTGAGAGGCTGTCTTTCCTCCCCCTGACACAGTTAGCTGTCCCCTCCTCTGCATATTCACGCCACACACAGCCTTCTCTACAGGACCCAGTGCCATTTACACTACTGGCTTTTACCCCCTCCGCTCAAGGCTGCAGGCTCCTTCCTATAGGGCCCAAGACTTACTCACCTGACTCACTGTTGTGTCCCTGAGATTTGTCTCAGGGTGGGAGTCTTGCCCATAGTAGGTGCTCACCAAATCTGGGGAGAGAGGAAGGAAGGAAGGAAGCAAGCAAGCAAGCAAGGGAGAGAGGGAGGGAAAGAGAGAAGGAGGGAAAGAAGGAAGGTGGAGCAGGGAGGGGGAGGGAGAAAGGACAGATGCCTTCAAATGATGAATATCTGTACTTAGAAAGGAAAAGCATAGGAGCTTATGGGTGAGGAAGAAGATGAGCTCTGCAGCTTTCACTCCATATTTGTCAATATTTCATAGGAACTAACTTCCCCATCACTGCTGATGAGGCTCATCAGCATCTAGGAGATGCCCTGGGGCTCCCCTGACGCCTGCCTCCCAAGAGCGTGGGCATTGGTGAAGGCCAAGATGTCTGCCTGTTGGCAGAGAGGTTGTCTGAGTACAAGGAGAGAAGTTTAGCCCTTGAAGGAGACTCCCCTTGCCCCTCAGAAAGCAAGAAGTAGGCAGAGGCGGGGAGCCACTGGACAGAGCAGGTCACTCCAGTGGCCTCTGTTCGCAGCAAAAGAACCCTTCCACACACAGGTCCCTCCTCCAAGACATTGAGGCCAGGGCCCGAAGTCACCAATATAAGGGCTCCCCTCCCATATCTATGGTCCCAGAGATCACCAGGGTAATGTAATGAAATAAAGACATGTCTGGCTTTCAGCAGCTTTGAGCCCTCTCTTAGTCTCACACTGCCCACCTGTCAAACAGCTGCCTGATGCCCAGCTCTAAGAGAAATTGTGGCAATGGTTGCATTGTGTCAAAATTCTATCTCCTTGTTTTAACTATCCCCCCAGGTTTTCTCCCAGGCTAGGTCCCCTTCCATTAGCACAGCAACCCACCTCCCCTGATAAGGTTCAAGGGCATAAGTGGGAGTGATGGGCTAGGGGTGCACAAATAACCTCCACCAGCTGTGCCCATGCTCACCCTCAGAGGACCCCTCTGCTGGCCTGGCCATCTCCTATGACTTCTTGGCACTTGGGATCACAGAGCACCCACCCTGGAACTGGGGACACATGCCCATTCCTTGATTTTACTGTCCAGGGTAAGCCTTTCAGGACCCCTGCAGAAAGAAGTGCTAGGAATCTGGACTTCTAGTTACTCTGAGTAACTTCTTTTCCCTCCCTCCTGTCCCATAAATCAGGGCTTCAGCTCTTGGCCACATGTACTCCCTGATGTATCAAGCAACAAGACGGGGCTGGGGGGGGGCACATTCCCACGTTCCACTGTGGGCACAGAGGGTCCACAGAGCTTGGGTGTATCTTTGACTTACTGATCCAGGGTATGGAGAAATTCCCTAGAACGAATCCTCTGCTGAGATTTTAGGAAAAGCCTGGATGTTTTCCAGAGCCCCCTAAAATGACAGATTCACCCCAGGGGGGAAATTCTGAGGCTCAGCATCAGAAAATTAGAAGTCCATCCCAGCAATCCCCCGACTCCACCCCTGCAAGCAGCCAGGTTATCCCCAGTGACACGAGGGCCAATGGCAGCCGAGGGCCAGGACACAGCACAGCGGCTAAAGAGGCTTCTTGGATGAACAGCCAGAGCTGATCTCTCATGCTGCGGCAGTCCTCCAGGAGAACCTGACCTGTGAGACTGTCCCTCCCAGAGCTCTTTCTCCTGCATTTCACTCACAGGCAGACATCGGCTCACTAAGGAAGGGGCCCTGTAGCACAGACGGGATCAATGGGAGGTCTCTGACAGGCCAACACCAAGAATCTAGAGAGTATCTTCAGAGATTTGGGGGAAAAGGGAGGAAGCCTGTTCTATGGCTGCAAAACTTCTAAGACAAATTGGGCTTTCGGGAACCACCCCAGGTGGGATGGCTGTCCCCAGTAAGGAAACAGGTCCGCGCCTCACCTGGAGAGCAAAGAGTAGGTGGTAGGACACTGGGTCGTGGATGCACCCAGGCCTCAAATCCCCCTCATGAGCAGGTGCCCAGGGAGCCCCCGCCTTTCTGTGTGAGTGAGCATCTGCCGGCCCTGCTCCCCCGGGCGCTGGGGGCACAGGACGCAACGAAGGACCACTCAGGGATGCGGCGCCAGGCCTCCTCTGCATCAACTGCTATGTTACTGAAAAGTTATCGGGGTTCAGGACACAGGGCCTCGAGGTAGGCCCCAGGGAAAGCATGCAGGCTTTGTTCTCTTAGGTCAATTGTCTTCAAACGGTGCTCTAAAGATTTCCCAATGTGCCCCCCATCCATACACGAGGCAGGGAGGGCAGTGCGGATGGGCAGAGCTGACAGCCCCCAGCCCCTTTCCATGGGTCACTCACTTGTCTGCATTTTACACATTTGCACATGTGAGTGTGTCTGCAGAAGATTTTTGTCTCAAAACAGGATTCCACTATCTTAAAGAAAGTCTGGAGACCACTCTTTCAGACTTTCAAGGCAAAACAATGAGCTGTTGGGGCACCTGGGTGGTTCAGGTGGTTAAGCGTCTGCCTTCGGCTCAGGTCATCATCCTAGAGTCACAGGATCAGGTCCCACATCAGGGCCCCTGCTTGGCTGGGGGTCTGTCTCTCCCTCTGCCTCTGCCCCCCTCTCGTGCTTTCTCTCTCACTCACACTCTGTCACTCAAATAAATAAATAAAATTAAAACAAAACAATGAGCTGTTTCTGGCTCTTTCTGTTCCTTGAGCATGAGGGTTCTGTAACATCGCCAGGCCCTGCAGGCTGTTCCAACCCAGGACCAGCCCCTGCAGGCAGATCTACGGTCACATGGTTATTTTGAAGCCAATGGAGCCACTTGGCAGAGATGGCCCAGCTCTTTGAGGGGCAAGAGCTGTGTAAGCTGAGAGATGTACCTCATGTGTGTGTGCATGTGTGTGCATACATGCAGACACACATGTGCACAGCTGTGGAGGGAGTCAGTGCAGTAGGGGTATCAATTTGGGTGTTCTCCCCGGCATGTCCCGGGGCGGCTCCTGAGCTCCAGCTCTCTGCATTTTAGGAATCTGCCTTTACAATTCATGGAGCCAGTCCTGGTTTGGGAAAGCACAGGGAGGGTCCCCTGTCCTGTGTCTCTGAGGGCCCACAAGACAGAACTAGAACCACCTAGAAAGTTAGGGAGATCCACCAAGTGTCAATGGAAGCAGGACTCTGTGGCAGGGGTTGCTAGGGAAGAAAAGGCAGGCAGGGTTTACTTGCAGAGGTGAGTGGACTTGCTCTCTCACTGCGCCCCCCATGCAGGGCTCCACCCCTACCCTCCGTGCCCAGCTGGAGGCAATGATGGTACCCAGGGCACACTGCTGAGAGATTGGTGAAGGGCCTCGATGATGGGTTTGAGGGGACTCATGTCTTCTCCAGGGTTTGGGGAGTCTGACTCCAGCTCAGGCTCTTACAGACAAGAGAGCTGGGGCTAGCATCCTCCCAGAGATAGAGGAGCTCCCCACAGCTGGATGCCAGCAGATAAGAGTTTCCTACCTTGCTGTGGTGAATCCAGTGTCTATGAGACTGCCCGGCACAGAGCCCTGGGCCACGGTTCCCGGCTCCAAAGCCCCATCGGGAGGCAGGCACTGGCTCTCCAAGAATACCAGCCTTCAAGGGAAAATCCTGCAAGAGAGAGGAGGTGTGAATTTTGGCAGCACTGTTGTTGTGTGTGTATATATCCATGTTTTCCAAAACACGCGTGGTAAATGAGCCAGGATAAAAACAGACAGCAGCAACGAACTGGGAGGGGCGAAGCCTCACTTGCAGGTGTGAGTGGCTCCCCAGAAAACAGAAGGCATGCTTCCGTGGGAGGGCCTGATGGAGGGAGGGACCAGCACAGCCACACCCGGCCTCTTTCTCCAGGGAAGCCTCTCCCCTCCAGGAGAAGGAATGGGGCCAAGGTGGATACAAGAGAAGCCTCCGCCCTTGGTCAGCAAAGAAACCAGTCCCCACCCAACCGGCGCTACACCAGGCTGCACAGGCTGGATTCTGCATTCCCCAGTGCAGATGGGAGCCACCTTTTCCACCATGCACTGGTGAAATGGCCCTTTTGGGTCCAAAGCTAGAAACTGTTTGTTAAATCAGAGACTACAGAAACAAGTTATGGAATGGAGGCCTCCTGCTTGGAAATGTGGACTCTTCTCCAAACAGGGGCCCTGAGAAGCTATGACCTGAATCAGGGTCAGTGTCAGCCTCAATCCTGGCTGAAACCATTAGGAAAGAGGGTTTCAAAGCAGACATGTTCTCCTTCATTAACTGAGCCAACAAGTCCTCGTGGGAAAGGAAGCAGAGGGAGTCATCCATCCATCTATGAAATTCGCTTACTGAAGGTCCACTGCACCCTAGGTTCTGTGCCAGGCCTGTGCTAGGTAGAGAGCAAACACCCAGCCTTTGCCCCTGGTGGGGAGAGGTAGGGTCTACATCATTGGGTAGACATTGGTGCCATTATTCGCCTAAAGAAGGAGCACTCTTGAGGGGGAGATTAGGTCTTGTCATGGACACACTGAGATTAAAGAGCCTATAGGATGGCAAACTAGAATGACCAGTGAGCTCCAGGATTTAGGGTCTGAAGCAGGGCTGAGAGGACTGAGACAGAGAGGCCTGTGAAAGTCATGAGCATACCTGGTAGAGAGCCTCTGAGGCAGGTGAGCATCCCTGGGGGGGAATATTGATAAAACACCAATACTCATGCAATAAAAGGGGGAGAAAGTAGTCTGAGAAGGAGTGTCCCAAAAACCAAGATGAAAACAGAGAGGTTCTGAGGGGAGTCACCTGAGTCCATCAGTGCCAAGAGGTCAAATAAGATAGATTCATTGGAGAACTTAATGAGAAGAATATCAGTTTCATGTCAGGGGTATGGCCAAGTTCCTGCAGACTGAGCTGTGAGGAGGGAAGGCCATGGAAGCTACAAAGATGAGGAGCAGCAACAGGTAGGAGCTGGAGGGGAAAGCAGGGCCAAGGAAGGTCTATTATTTGGTTCTATTAGGATGGAAGGAGAAGGTGAGAAGAAGAGAGTAAATTAAGAAGCAAGATGTCTAGAAAGAAAGGATTACAAAGACCAGGCAGGCTGGAACATGAAATCAAGTCCGGTAGACTGGCCCATGGTGGGAGAAGATGCTGTTTGCTCCATATCAGAAAGGAAGAAGGGAGAGAGAGCTGGGAAAACTTCTGGGTCTGCAGGCAGGTCTCATCTGTGGTCAGGAGGCATTTCTGAGGAAGACCTAGGACAGAGGAGGAAAGGGAGTGCAAGTGACCTGCCCGCAGTTGCAGAGCTTGTGAGCCTCAGAGTCAGGATTCAAAACCATGTCCATGTGTCTCCAAAATCTACTCTCTTAATCCCACAGACCCAGTAAGAGGATAGAAGTAGCTTCATTTCCCCTCTGGGTCCCTTTTCTGGGTTTCCTTTTAAAAGTTAGTTCTTGCTGGGGGAGAAGAAGAAGAAAGAAAAGCAAGGCCAGCCCTGTCATTCTGCTCTGGCTCTGAGGAGGGTATGAGCCCAGAGAATTAGTGCAGCACTTAGCATGTGCTTACAACAGGCCGGGAGTCTTCCCGGCCTTCCCCTTCAAAAGATAAAGCAATTCATAAACACGAGACTTGCAGGGGAGAGCAATGAATCTCGGGGGCCCTGCTAATTAAAAAGCCCGTATTACATTACTTCCTCAAGGGCTCATCTTCTAATTTTTAGGATTATGGTACATTGATTAATTTATACAAGTTTTTAATCCCTCTGTGCTTAATGAAGTCCAGGAACATGGGAACAGGAGCATAATTGAGCTTCATATTATTTTATTAGGGAGAATTATGGTGCAACGTGTCGTGGAGAAGTTTGTAAGGGTGGGGAGGCAGAGCTCGCGTGTTAACCAGTGGCTTTCCAAATGCCAGGAGGGACCTTCCCTTGGGGGCAGGCATGGAGGGAGTTCATCTTTCTAAGCCCTGATGTTCTGTGGCTCCCGATGGCCTATAAGACAAAGCACCCCGTCTTGAGTATGGGGTGCCGTGCCCATGGCACGGCCACCTTCTCAAATCTGTTCCCTCCCCCACCCAGCATCCTACCACCCACTTGCACAAAACTGCCCCTGCCTCGGCCCCTGCCTTGGCCCCTGCTGCTCCCTCTGCCCCAAATGCCTTTCCGTTCTCACCTCTTGATTCAGGCTCCAGTGCCATCCGGGGAGCTGTCCTCGAACCAGCCCCCGTCCAGGCAGAATCCACCTATAGCAGAATGCCTTATACCTCCGGGCTTCCTAGGTTTTTCAAAAATCAAGAGAACTTGGGGTGAAAGACCTTCTACATTTCCTGCAGGCCTATGAGCCTGTATCTTGGCTTTGGGAGCTTCTACCCCAAGGGACTTTACGTAGTTACTTGGAATGACTCAAAGACTAGAACATTTCATAATAAATAAAGGTGGCTAAGGAAGGGGGTAGACAGGTTGGGAGAGATCTCCTCCCCCAGAGCCCCCGTCTCCCTGTCACCAAGGGTTTGAAAAAGGCCTGAATCCAGAGCCCGCTGTCTTGGGCTCCATCCCTGGCTCTGCCTCTAAGTCTCTATGTGACCTTGGGTGAGTTCCCTTCTCTGGGACTCAATTTTCCCAGCTGTGAACTCAGGAAAGGGACCGATGTCTGGCTCCTAGGGCCCTCTTCTGCATAAATATTTCAAAATTCCAGAACTCCCCACAAATCTGCAGGATTTTGGTCCAGGGCCCTGGAGTTTGGGTCCCACACCCTCTAGAGGCCAGAACTTGAATTGCAGGTGTGAAACCAATGGAGAAGTTGGCCAGTTTTCCCCCGTCTGGAAGATTCCAGGACAAATCCTTCACCCCAGGGGACTGGCCCATCTCTGATTCCTAAGGAAGCAGAGCCCAGAAGTCATGTTGCATCTTGATTCTTGCTCCCCCTCATCAATTCATCCCCCTCCTGAAAAGACGCAAAGCTTTCTCCCTGTCTCCCACTCCTCCCCATGGAAAGAAAGGAAATTCCATCAAACTGCAGAGAAGGTAAAGGGAATCTTCTGGAATTCTTAATGCCCCTTAAATCACAGCCCCAAAGAAGCTCATGTTCATTAGGAAGAATGAGAGTGGAGATGGTGGCCCAACATCTCTCTCAACCCTTCTCCAAGCAATGGTGCTGCTCCAAGAGAAATGTCTCCAGGGGAATTTTTTTTTTTTTTTTTCAAGAAAACTGATCACTGCCTAAAATTATTCTGCCATGGGATAGGCAAGAAAGAGAATTTGTGCTTGAGAAAGAATCCAAATCCTGGACCGTGATTCAAGGTCATATAGTTCTACACCTTTGTTGTGCAGATTAGGAACTGAGGTAGAGAGCGACACTGAGGTTCCTGACCCCCAACCCCATGCTAGACCGCCAAATCCTGCCACCTCCCACTTCAGGAAAGTTTCTAAACAGGGACCTTGAGATAAATCAGGCCTCCAACCACAGCATCCTGTGTCCACAGCGAAGCAGAAAGTGCCCAGAGAAAGGCTGGAGGGAGCATTTGCCCAAATGACCATTTTACAGTCGGGTTCAAAGTCCCCCAGGGTTCACAAACACATTCCAGGGTTTCCTGTTGTTATAACGATAAAACTGCTATTTCCATTCTAGTCTTTAAAAATAATAAACAGAATTATCCATGTAATGTTTTCCTTTTCTTTAAAGTAGAATGGTTCAAGAATCTTCCGGAGCTGGCCAAGGGAACCTATGCAGGGGTCCGTGGGGGTCAGCCGGCTGTGGGGCTCAGAGCTCAAACATGGGGTCCTTTCACCATGGGATACAGACATACACACACAGGGAGCTGGCAGTGATGATGATCCTGCAAATTCCTCTGCAGACGCTCTCACTCAGACCTGGAAATCTCATTCGTCTGCACAAATTCTAAAGGAGCCCATCAAGATGCCCCTACAGCTTCCAGTCACCTTCTAAAGAGAAAAGAGTAACCGATTGATGCTTTATTATAAATAGTAAATATCCATGAACCATGATGTGTTATTAGTGGAGATGGGCTCACAGTGACCAGAAACCCTCTCTCTTGGGCCATTTGGAAGCAAAACACTAAATTTACTTCTAAAAGAACGGTTTTAATTTTGAGTGGAATTTCAGACATGCCGAATGTCAGGTGTTGGAAGCAATGTATGTCTATTTCTGCTGCTGTAATATACAGTCACATTCTGAGTCCCATTAAGTATACATTTGGTCCCAAATCCAAACATGATGTCAAAAGTCAGTTTTTAATCTATGTGATAAGAAATCATGCTTTTTCATACTTCATGAAGCATTAGTTTTCACTTATTAATTGGAGAAAGGTCCAAATCTGCCTGTTTCCATATCATAAATATTATTTACAATTTTATTTAAAATGGTTTTTAAGTTCCATGTTAATAATATACTGATTTAATGTCACTTCTTACATTACATGTACATTACAACGTACATTACATTACATGTGGTAAAAACTAACATTTGTAGTTTTTACCACATGAAACTATTGATTTTAAAATTTCAATTTTTTTTTTTTAGATTTTATTTATTTATTAGTTAGAGAGAGCGAGCACAGGCAGACAGAGAGGCAGGCAGAGGCAGAGGGAGAAGCAGGCTCCCTGCCCAGCAAGGAGCCCGATGTGGGACTCGATTCCAGGACGCCAGGATCATGACCCGAGCCAAAGGCAGCTGCTCAACCAACTGAGCCACCCAGGTGTCCCTGATTTTAAAATTTCAAAAGGGGTTTTTGATTTAAGTACATGGCTGTGAAAAAAATCTTCAAACCATCAAATGAAGTGCAGGTCTGATGAACTGACCCCCAACCACAAAGCCTCAGTGTTCTCCACAATATGGGGTACACAGGCCTGAAACATATATGGCAGATGGCAAAATCACCTGTTGCCCACCCACTGGGTGGGGCCTGCCCAGGAAGCGCAGAAGGAGAGGGAAGGGCTTCCTCCCTTGAGAGAGCTAAAGGCAACGTGTAGGGAGTCTGAGACCCCACATCCTGACCAGAGTCTTCAACCTCTGGAGGCCTTCACCTACAACCTTGCTAAGTCTCCAGAACAATCACCTGCCTGGCTGGTAGAGCCTTAAAAGCACCAAAAATTTGGAACCAATCCCTACACATCTACGACTCTTTCCTAGGGAAACAACCAGATGCAGACAAAGCTTTAGGCACAAAGATGGTCACTGCAAGGTTTTGATAATAATACCAAAATCCAAAAAGAATCTAAATATCCAAAAGGGGATCATTTCAGTATGTCATTGGTACAAGCATCTATTCACTGGATTAGAGCAGAGCTCGTGTAGTGTGTAAGCCCTGTGAACCCCCATTCACGCTGCCAAGTACAGAATCCAAGAGCCTGTGGGCACGTTGTTTACCAACGTGTGTTTTATAATGTAAAATGCATAGGGCATGATGTTTTGAAAGGACAGGCTCAACATTCCATCTTAAATTTGACATGGTGATTAAGAGCACAAACTGCTGGGTGACCAGGGCGCGTGACACCTCAGCCCCCTGCATCTATGAAATGGAGCTAAGCCGGGTCATTGTGAGAATTAAATGAGATAAAAAGATGTAAAATGTTTAGGAAAAGCCTTGGTTTCTGCTGCTATTAATGCTTCCTTGTGGCACTGTTATTGTTATTATCCTGCTTTGATCACTTTTATTAAGATAACTAGATCTTTTACAACCTGTGCTGTGAATAGGTGTTCTCTCTGGTTCCTGAGGAGCAGGATAATTTTCACTTTCTGATTCATGCTTTTAGGTAATTTCCTAACTTTTTTTTTTTACAAGGGACACGTTTATTTCTCTAACTGGAAAAAAATGAACTTGAACTAAAAGGAGGAAGTAAGTCATTTCCCACAAAGAGCTCCCAACCCTGCCTGGTGTTAGTAGAGGGCTGGTGCTCAATTTGTGACTTGGGTGCTTTGAGATCTCGGTTGGAATGATCCCATTTTACAGATGAGAAAACTGGGATACAGAAAAGTGACAATTTGGGCACATTAAGTGATGCAGCTGGCCCTGGAATCCTGGGCTTCCGACTCCCCGGCTGTGTGAAGATGAGTTCAAAGTCCGTTGTAGGTAGTGGGATCCCCACCACCAGAGGCCATCACAGACCGATGCTCACCTCTCAGAACAGCCACGGGAAAGATTCCTTCAATGTGAGGGAAGTGACCTCTCAAGATGTCTCTAAGTACTGTGATTCTATCACATCATTCTAGATATGCCCGACTTTAAAAAGGCCAATCATGAGGACAGTGTCTTCCGACAATTGTGTAGAAGTTCAGAAGAGAAGAAAAAGATCTCATTTACAGTGGAGGGAAAAAAATAGAACAGAACTATAATGGTGGCAGAGATAAACAAACCTTCGCAATGTGGAAAGCTCTGGAGGATGATTAAATTTTGTGCTTCCTGCCCCGCCTCCTTCCCTTCAATGGCCGTGTGTGCGTGTGTGTGTGTGTAAAGAATACTTATGAGATCTACCCTCTTAACAAATTTTTAAGCATACAATATATTACTGTTGACTACAGACAGGTACAATGCTGTACACCAGACCTCACGAGCTTATTCATCTTGCTTGACTGAAACAGCACCGTTCACAATAGCCGAGATGTGGAAACTGCATGAATGCCCCTGGATTGTTATGGAGTGCATATTTTTTTAAGGAAATGTAAGTTGCACCCTCGTCTCTTTAGAACTTTGGGGGTAGGAATGGCTGCTGACTTCTTTACAGGGAGGGTCCCTCTTCATGGTCACAAAAAGCAACATAAATAGAGAATTATCATTCCTAATTTTCAGCTGAGGAAAGGAGATCAGGGAGGTTAAAGAGCTTGCCTCAGGTGAAAACGATTTGGATCTCCAGTTCTCATATGGCCTATTCCATGGCTGTGCCAAGGAGCTGCCACGGTGCGAAGAGACCGCCTCCCAGGATGTGGCCCCTGTATCTGGAGAGAGGAAGACACCACTCAAATCCAGTCCTCTTCCAATATGCCTTGGCTTTCCAAGCCACCTAATCCTGCTGATACGTGTGTGGGCAAATGGGGGCATTTGGTCCCAGAAAGTCACTACAGAAACTACTGAAAGCTCCCTGCCTCCTGGTCTTCTGGGAGCAAAAGAGACAAGAAGAAAGACCATTTGAGAAAGAGGTTCTTAGCTCTGGAGGCCTGGAGCAGGGTTTCATGAGTGTGACCAGGAAGGTGATTTTAGGTGGACTCAACACATCAATCATCAAATTACACAGAATCACACAAGAAAGAAGACATCTCCCCTTCTCTTCACAAAGTAGAAGAGTGAAGTCTCTTCTACTTTGTGTTCATTTTAAATGTATTATGAAATATTTAAGATACACAAAAAGGTGTATGAAGTACTGACATAGTCACTCAGAGACCTACTATTCTGCTTAAGAAATCAAAACTTAAGGACACCTGGGAGGCTCAGATGATAAATCATCTGCCTTCGGCTCAGGTCATGATCCCAGGGTCCTGGGATCGAGCCCCAAATCGGGCTCCCTGCTCAGTGGGGAGTCTGCTTCTCTCTCAGCCCACCACTCCCCCCTGCTTGTGCTCACTCTCTCTCACTCTGATACATAAATACGTAAAAACCTTTAAAAAAAAAAGAAAGAAATTGAACCTTATTACTATAGTTAAGGTCCCCAGGACTCCCTCCCCACTGCAAGACTCTGAGTTTACCTCTACCCCCAAGATGGAACTGCTATCTTGAACTTGGTGTTTACCATTCCCATGCATTCCTTCATATTTTAGTGTATATACTTGTGGCCCCAAGCAATACGTATTTTGGGGGGGTTCTCCAGAAAAACAAAACAAAGAGGATTCATATAGGCATATACAAAGAGATTTATTTTAAAGAACTGACTCATGTGATCATGCAAGCTGAAGGTCGTACAAAGCCAGTGGTGTAGTTCTAGTCCAAACTTGAAGGCCTAAGAACCAGGGAAGCCAATGGTATTCACAGTCCAAATCCAAGGTCCAAGAACTAGGAGTATTGCTATCCAAGGGCAGGAAAAAATGCCAACTCAAACAGAGAGAGCAAATTACCCTTCCTCTGTCTTTTTGTTCTATCAAGAACAATGGATTAGATGATGCCCACCCACTTTGATGAGGGTCTTTCTTTACTAGGTCTACCCATTCAACTGCTAACCTCTTCTGGAAACATCCCCATAGTCACACCCAGAAATAATGTCATACCCATTATTTGGGTATCCCCTTAGCCCATTCAGGTAGACACATAAAATTAGCCATCACACACTATTTGGTAGTTTTTTGGTAGTTTTTTTTTAAGAACTTTAAGTAAGTGGTATTTATTTTCTTCCGCAACTTTTTTTCCCCACTTAACCTCAAATTGACAGGATTCATCCACCTTGATCTACGTCACTCTAGTGGATTCATTCTCATTTCTATGGCCAAATCCAGTTGGCCAGCTGTTTCTGTAAGCAAAGCTACTGGAACACACCCACACTGTTCACGTAAGTATTGTCTATGATTGCATGACCACCAAAATGGCAGAACTGAATAGTTATGATAGAGACTGCATGGCCTGCAAAGCCTAAAATATTTTCTCCCCAATCCTTTATAAAAAAGGTTTCTTGACCCCTACCATAGAGTATTCCGTTATGACTATTATTCAGCTCATTCATTCATTCTTCTATTGATGGATGGGGAGGTGTTTCAATTTGATGTCATTACAGAGTGTGGTCATGAACTTTCTCACACACATCTGTTTGTGAAGTCATGTGAGAGTTTCTATAGGGTTTACATCTATGAATCGAAGCACTGGGTCTTAGGGTTTATGCCTGTTAACTTTTGTAGAAATTCCTTTTTCTTTCCCCTAATTGAGTTTACCAATTTACACTCCCAAAAAGAATGTAAAATAGCTCTGTGGCACCAAATTCTCCCCCACATTTGGTACTGTCATATGTTGTGCTACTGGTGGTAGTCTGATGAGTACAAAATATTATCTTAGGACAGTTTTCATTTGCATTCTTCCTGATCACTTGTGAGGTCACATCTTTAATTTGGTTTTTGGAGTTTTCTTTTGATCTATAAGATCTATTTTATATCTTAATACTAATCCATTTCAGGCTGTGCATATTGTAAATATCTCCCCCCAGATTGTAATTTGTCTTTTCATTTGCTTTAAAGTGTCTGTTGAGAAAAAAAGTTCTTAATTTTAATAAAGTCAAATTTACCAATCTTTTCTATAATCAATGTATTTTGTATCTTGTTAAGAAATCTTTTCCTACACCTAAGGTTACCCGTGATAAATTCTTGCATATGCATAACAGGAGACTATGCAAAACTGTTCTTAGCAGCATGGTTCATAACAGTAAACATCCTGGAAACAACCAAATGCCCATCGCTGGGGAGTATGCAAATAACCTGGTACACTCGCACATGGAATATTATAAAATAGTCAAACAAACTAACTACACTAACACAGTGAAACATAATAATAATGTGAAAACTCTTGGCAATATAATATAAAGTGAATCACGTCATTCTCAGAAGATCAAAAACACCATGACACCCTTTTTATAAAGTTAAAAAAATTAATTAAAAACATACAGTTTTAGAAAATTTTAAGTAGACTAAAACTGCATAAAAAGAAAATAAACAGACTAATGAGTATTTGGTACAGAATGATGGTTGCCTTGTGCTGCAGCATCAAAGGGATTGGATGTAGGGAGACCATACTGTTAGATAAGGGGTATTATTCCAAGGCCCTAGTTTTTGTTTTCGATGTGTGTTCATTAGTGCTCACTGCATTATTAATAATAGCTGACTATAACAAATAAAAGCAAGCCAAAATAATGGTGAGAGTATGCCACAAACCAAGGATTATAATTAATTCCAATTAATTATAATTCATCATAATTATAATTAATTGCAATTCTATGTACCTAAAATTTTTTTAAAAAGGAACTATTTCCTCACTTAAAGTCATGAAGATATCCCTCTAAATTTTCATCTAAAGAGTTTCTTAGTTTTGCCTCTTAGGTATTTAATCCACCTGTAATTTATATTTGTGTATGAGTTAGCAAACTGGTTGTTTTCCATATATATAATTAGTTATCCCCACACTATTTATTAAACAGATGACTGTTATGTCATCTCTGTCACTAAGAGGCTCAGGTAGCTGTGTGTCTGTCTTCTCCATTCTGTTCTGTTCATCTGTTTGTTCCCACAATAATATTATACCTTCTTCATCACTATAGCTTTATAACAAGTCCTGGTGCCTGACAGTGATTCCACACCTTACTCTTTTCCAAAAGTGCCCTACCTCTTCTTAGCCTTTTGTTATTCTATATCCAATTTAGAATAAGACTACAATGCTCCACAAATAACCTGTTCAGATTTTTATTGGAGTTATATTACATTTATAAACTAATTTGGGAAGAACCAACATCTTCTATCTTATTTTTTTTTAAGAACCAACATCTTTGAAATATAGAGTTTACATATCCTTGAACATGGTATATCTCTGTATTTATTTAGGTTTTCTTTTAGTGTTATAATTTTCTTTCATAGAAATCATATACAGCTTGCATTGTATTTATTCCTAAGCATGTTACTTTTGTGTTGCTATTATAAAGTGTTTCTAATGGCTTGTTGCTAATGTACAGAATATAACTGATTTATGTAAATGGATCTTATACCCAACAAAATTAATGAATTCCCTTATTAATTCTAATTATTATCTTAGAGTCTCCCTGGTTTTCTCTTTAGATGATCATAATTGTCCATGAAGAATGGTAATTTCATTTCTTCTTTACAGGTCTTACGCCTCCTGTTGTATATAATTCCTGTACTGTGCTGACCAAAACTGCCAATGTACATTGAAAAGAAAAGGTAAAGACAGACATCCTTGTCTCCTCAATTTTAAGAGAAATGTATATCTCCTCATTAAGTATGAGGGGTTTTTAATATATTTTTGGAAATACATACTTTGTCAGGTTAAAGAAGTTTCCCATTACAAGGGTTGTACAAGTATAGAAGTTAGGATGTCTATATGCCCCAATTTGCCAAGTTTATACCTGTCACCCCAGGATAATTATTAACAGTGCCCCTTTCATCCTCTAAAGGGTTTTAGTTTGGACAATAAATAATATGCTCCCTCTAATAGAAGAGTAACGTTACATGGCAATGATAGTGAGGCAATTTGATCTACAATTATGAGATGAATAAAAGGACCTTGGAGGTTTTTGTCAGCCTTGGGGCTCCAGGATGTTTTCTGCCTCACTGGGAAATTTCCAACCTCAAGTAACAAAGCAATAACCACCTGTTTCTTCCCTCTGCAAATTCCTGAGGAGAAATGCTCCAGAGACAACTGCACTATTACCCGAGTTGCCATAAGAGAAGCAAGAAACACATACAAAATGAAGTAATTATCTTATCAAAAAAACCAGCACAATCGGCAATCTGAGAATGAAGCTGACAACAACCTGGCTTGTCACATGCTCTATTTTGTCACTTACATCCCCAATATAAATGCAAAAATGTGAAAACCAAGGGCGAGATTGAATGGCAATGGATCCATTCTGACGCTGGGCATGAGCTACTTATTGAAGACATAAATTATAGGGCTGTCACCGTCTCCCTTCCTATTTGCAAATAAATGTTGTCATCTAATTGTACAAGACTTGGAGATTGTTTAAACAAATTTCTCCGAGGAAGGACTCGCAGCAGCTTGGATTCCCCAGACACCCAGATTCTATCTCTCTACTTTGGTTGTCTCTCTGCATGTGGCTCTTTTGTTTTGCATGACAGGCACTGTTTTCCCCTCTTCTCAGCTTTCATGGAGATAAAGCCACAAAGATCTGATGTGTTTCTTGACTGATTCCATTAAAGAATCATTAAGGATGAGAGATGGAGAAAGGTGGGCTCTAGGAAAAGCAATGCAGGGAGGGTCTTTCTTGATGCAAGAGCGATCACCAAGCACAGCCACCAAGGATAGGGGCTCTACAGCAGAGAACTCCTTCTTTCCCACTTTATCATACCAGAAATAGAAGAAGGAACATAAAGACAAAGGGCATAGGCTGAGACTGAGGCCTGGAGTTCCTGGGACACTTGGCCGGGGTGGGGGTGGGGGGCAGAGGCAGGGATGGGGGGGATGGGTTCCTGAGTCTGTAGATGCCCAGTTTGCTACCTGTGCACAGGAGACTTGAGGAATGACAGGACAAGTGATAAGGGCAGAGCCACAGTGACACTCTCCGGGTCCAGCTCATGCATTTATTCATTACCCCACAATGAACTATTGAGCCCTGGCTAGTTTGGGTTCTCCCGGGAGCAGATCCTCAGATAAGAACACAAGTGCTAGCAGTCTATTTGGGAGATAAAGGAAATACATGAAGAGGAGTTCAAAATTGGTAAGAAAAAGGAACATGGCCAAGAAGCCTGCATTGTCAAGCTCGCCCTATGGTGCCCTCTGAGATTTGGTGGGTGACCTGGGCCTCAGACTGATCCCCACAGAGAGGGGAGAGAGCCGGGGTGTTCCCACACTCTGGCATTAGTGAAGGCTGCTTTACCAGGGCTGTTAATTTCCCCATTTCCGGTCTTCCAAACGAAAGTCTCCTCTGCTGCTTCTTTCAGCGGGGCAGAGAAGGCTTCAGCACCCTCAGAGAGACCTCAGGAAAAGAAATGTAGACACTGGCAGAAGGAAAACAGGCCAAGTGACTTTCAAATGGCTGGGGTAAGGAGCTAGGGACAGGGCACCAAGGCTGGCTACCAGCTCTTACTATTGCCAAGAACTGTGTTACATGCCCTGGCTATAACCACGGACAAGTTAGAGAGGGTCTCCGACCACGTGCAGCTTGCTGGAGATAAACAGCGGGCTATGTGTCACTGTACCTCTTCTTTCCTCTTCCTGGGACAGACAAGAAGCTGCCACAAACCTAAGCCTTGCATGTGTGCCCTGCAGTCACCTCAACATGGCCTGTGTCTGGCACTTCTGCCCTGTCCTATGTCTTCATCTCCATCTTTCCCTCTCTCAGTCCCTCTCATGCAGACTCTGAAATGTTCCCGTTCCCCTCATCCACATTATCTCATAATAACAGTGATGTTAACAATAACAGTTGCATCCAAAATAATAAAATACCTAGGAAAAAATTTAACCAAGAAAATGAAAGACTTATATATTGAAAACTATACAAGTAAATGAATACTCCATGCTCATGGATTGGAAGAACTAATCCGTTGAAATGAATGTGCTAACCAAAGCAATATACAGAATCTGTGCAACCCTGATCAAAATTCCAAAGGCGTTCTCCACAGATACAGAACAAAAAGTCCTAAAACCTGTATAAAACCATGAAAGACTGTGAACAGCCAAAGCCATCTTGAGAAAGAAGAACAAGGCTGGAGGCATCACACTCTGGTTCCAAACAATATTAAAAAGCTACAGTAAATAAAACAGTATGGTATTGGCATAAAAACACACAGACCAGGGAATAGAATAGAGAACCCAGAAATAAACTCACAGGTGGAGGAGTCAAGATGGCAGAGAAGTAGCAGGCTGAGACGACATCAGGCAGCAGGAGATCAGCTAGATAGCCTATCAAACCATTCCGAACACCTACGAATCCAACAGGAGTTTGAAGAGAAGAAAAACAACAATTCTAGAAACAGAAAATTGACCACTTTCTGAAAGGTAGGACCAGCGGAGAAGTGAATCCAACGCGACGGGAAGATAGACCACGGGGGGAGGGGCCGGCTCCCGGCAAGCGGTGGAGCACAAAATCAAGACTTTTAAAAGTCTGCTCCAGGGAGGGACATCACTCCAGAGGATAAACTGGGGTGAAGACCTCGCGGGGACAGCATGGACTCAGGTCCCACAGGGTCACAGAAGGATCGGGGGTATCTGAGTGTCGCAGAGCTCAGATATTAGAGCAGGGAAACCGGCTGCGGAGACAGAGCCGAGGTTTCCTAGAGCCGTGGTCTGTGACACGGGCCGGTGCTCTGTGCGAGGAGTCCCCATAAGATCCGGGGAGACTCAGACCCGGGAGAGCTCAGGGATCTACGGGGTTCGGAGACTCCAGGTGGGACTCTGCCAGAGACAGAGACACTTGGTCACAGGCTGGGTGAGCTCGGAGCGCTCCCAGAAGCCAGTGAGACGGGATTGATTGCGCTTGATTTTCTCCAAGCGCGGCCGGAGGCTGGGGAGACGGGAGTGATTAAACGCTTTTCTCTGAAGGCACACTGAAGACTGGGGCCCCTAGCTCTCGGCTCTTCTGAACCGGAGATTGGGAGGCCACCATTTTCATTCCCGTCCTCCGGAACTCTACGGAAAGCGTTAAGGGAACAAAAGCTCCCGAAAGCGAACCTGAGAGGATTACTTAGCCCGGCCCCTGGTAAGGGCGGTGCAACTCCGCCTGGGGCAGAGACACTTGAGAATCACTACAACAGGCCCCTCCCCCAGAAGATCAAAGAAATCCAGCCAAGACCAAGTTCACTTAACAAGGAGAACAGCAGATTCTTATCTGGACAAAATGACAAGGCGGAAAAACTCACCACAAAAAAAAGAACAGGAGGCAGGACCGAAGGCTAGGGACCTAATCAATACAGACATTGGTAATATGTCAGATCTGGGATTCAGGACGACGATTCTCAAGGTTCTGGCCGGTCTCAAAAAAGGCATGGAAGATATTAGAGAAACCCTGTCAGGAGAAATAAAAGCCCTTTCTGGAGAAATAAAAGAACTAAAATCTAACCAAGTTGAAATTAAAAAAGCTATTAATGAAGTGCAATCAAAAATGGAGGCTCTTACTGCTAGGATAAATGAGGCAGAAGAAAGAATTAGTGATATAGAAGACCAAATGACAGAGAATAAAGAAGCTGAGCAAAAGAGAGACAAACAACTACTGGACCACGAGGGGAGAATTCGAGGGATAAGTGATACCATAAGATGAAACAACATTAGAATAATTGGGATTCCAGAAGAAGAAGAAAGAGAAATAGGAGCAGAAGGTATACTGGAGAGGATTATTGTAGAGAATTTCCCTAATATAGCAAGGGGAACAAGCATCAAAATCCAGGAGGTGCAGAGAACACCCCTCAAAATCAATAGGAAT